>JASCZW010007542.1:0-73827 GCA_034211315.2 Aedes japonicus | reverse complement strand
TGATCGAAATTGAGAAGAGTGATGAACCCTGGTTCAAGTGGTGTGTCAAAGCTGTGGTGCAATATTTTGTTTGTGCATTCGGTGTTAAATCGTATAATTAAATCAAAAAGATCAAAGCTTCTGTGCCCTAGTGAATAGAAGTGTATTAAGGCCGTTCCCAACGCTGTTCTACTTTGTATGGGCTGTTATAGTTTACATCTAGAACTGAAACAAGCCATTCCCAACGCTGTGTTTCAGTTCTACTTTTCGAGCAAATTTTTGCAACAAATTTGCAACTGCTCGAGAGCTCTGTTCTATTTTCACCGCGATTTGAAACACGAGTGCAACATTGTTTTAAATTGTTTTTTTGTTGTAGTTGAGTCAGCTGTTATGACTGATGATTGTCATATTTGTGTATTTTTATTTATTTTTCAAGTGATTTTTGTAAACGCGAACTAATGAGCAAACAATACCTTTCAAACATCGCATTGCGATCAACGTGTTCTTGTTTTATTTTTGACAGTTCCAAATTTTAAAATTGGCAAGCAGTTTGCAAGAAAAAATAAACTTAGCGTTGGGAACGGTTACGCCTACCCACATAATCACGAAAACCTAAAATTAGCTAAGGTTGAGCATACATTAATTGTTATGTTATGTATTCTCCGTGCGAGGAGTAACGATTATGATGTAGAAGGAGATGTTCGCTCATCACCATGAGGCACCAAGAGTGAACAACAATATTTTTGGCTAGAATGAAAGATGTGAAGAGAAAGTGTTGAAAGTTCCGTCAGAGTGCGGAGACGACGAAAAAAACTTTAGTGATCGTCAGTCGTTGCGAATCAAAACAAACCCAAAAAAGGAGAGAGTTCCTCTCCCATGTGCGCATCAGTAAACAGAGTGCACACAATAGATCGCTAAGAATAAACTACAAGCCACAGTGGTACATGAGCGTCTTTCCATGCGTCAATTTTTGCCTGTTGAAGTGGCGGACTTGTTCCGTCGCTACAACCTACCCCGCAGTGGGATGTTAGGCAAAGATTGACGTCCATGGTTCGATTACCATTGGATACATGCCCTTTCGCTCAATTTTCAAAAAAACATCTGTTAATTTTCCTACCTGCCGCACTCTGACGGAACTTTCAACACTTTCTCTTCACATCTTTCATTCTAGCCAAAAACATTGTTGTTCACTCTTGGTGCCTCATGGTGATGAGCGAACATCTCCTTCTAAGGTTGAGCTCATTCACTCTGGCAGCACTATAAAGAGGGACGGATAAAGGTAGTAGTGGTAACAAAGAACAAAAAAAATGATTGTAGAAGATGATCGAATTATTAGTTACCGTGTTTACTGAGGTGTGTGCGAAGAACTCTAGACAAAATAGTCAAAAGGTCGTAAGTAACATTTGTAAATAATGACTTCTAGCGTATTTTTCTAGGATCTGCTTACTCCCACAAACAAAATAGCACCGGAAACAGATACAGGGAGTTTTGACCTCTCCGTCGGTAGTGGATATTGATGTTTTCCAGTAAAATTACGTTTTAAGTCAATGTTTACAATTGTTACTTTCGACCTTTTGACGATTTTGTCTAGAACTGTTCTGGTGTACAGATTATAGGTTAGCTTGATTATCACGTCACGATATTTACCAAAACAAAACAAAAATAAGTTTTCCTTATTTGTTCATGAATACGAAAAACCCAACGACTATGAATATGAAGAGGTCTTTCAATATCATTTAGCAAATTATGATATCATAAGACACAAACTTAACGGAATTGATTGGCAAACGATTTTTAAGAATGAAGCAAATGTTGAAACTTCTGTTGAGGTTTTCTATAAATTATTGTTTGAAATAGTAGTTGAACAAGTACCACTCAAAAAAATTAGGCGAAGAGGTAATTCGAACCACCCAGTTTGGTATAATAAAGAAATAAAAAATTTAAAAAATCGGAAGCAAAAGGCCCACAAAATGTATAGAAGAGATTGTAACAGTAATAATCTGACATACTATTTGAAGATTTGCGATGAACTAAATCTAGCTATTAGTAATGCATATGATGAGCATAATTCAAAAACCGAACTTGAAATTAAGTCTTGTCCAAAAAATTCTTCAATTATGTTAAAACTAAGCTGAAATCTGACAATTTCCCATCTAGAATGCATCTACACTCAAATGTTGGTGATAACGTGGAAGCAATCTATTTGCAACATTCTTCCAAGAAATCTATACCACGTTTGATGTAGAAGATCGCCATTATGATTATTTAAATTTCTTCCCAGAATTTGCAAGGACATTGGAGTTAGTCAAGTCAAATTTCAAGACATCTTGGAAGGTTTGAATAAATTAGACGTTTCCAAAGGTTCTGGCCCTGATGGAATACCACCCGTATTTATGAAGAACTTAGCATTAGAACTTACAGCACCTTTTTTTTGCTTTTTAATATGTCACTGGAATCTGGGATCTTTCCCAAACTTTGGAAAAGTTCCTATCTAGTACCTATTTTTAAAAGTGAAAAAAAATCGGACATTTGTAACTATTATGGAATTGCCATTATTTCCTGCATTCCTAAACTTTTTATAGCAATTATCAATGAAAAATTGTTTTCTCAAATAAAAAACAGACTGACTAAGAAGTAACATGGATTCTTCAAAGGACGATCAACTAGCACAAATTTATTGGAATTCGTCAACTACTCACTGATAGCAATGGACAATGGCAACCATGTAGAAGCTCTTTATACAGACTTCAGCAAGGCTTTTGATCGCATTGACATACCCATGCTTCTATTCAAATTGTGAAAAATGGGAATTGGAGGCAGGAATCCTCAGATGGCTCTGAATCCTATCTTACTAACCGTCAACAAATAGTTAGATTCAAAGGGAAGAAATCAAATCCTATTAAGGTCACTTCTGGAGTACCCCAAGGCTCTCACTTAGGTCCCCTTTTATTCATTTTGTTTGTAAATGACATTTCCTTTATTCTCAAAACATTAAATTTCTTATTTACGCTGATGACATGAAACTATTTTTAGAAATAAGAAACAAAGAAGATATCATGACATTCCAGAAAGAAATAAATGATTTCTATACTTGGTGCAACAAAAGTCTTTACAGCTGAACGTAAAAAATGTAATTCGATAGCTTTTAGTAGGAAACGAAACACCCCAGACATAACTATCAATCTAGGGAATCAGCCAGTTGAAAAATGTAAAAGAACAAGGGATTTAGGAGTTATCTTGGACTCGAAACTAACTTTCATTGATCATTACTAATTCAATCATCAACAAAGCAAATAATATGCTTGGATTTATAAAACGATTCTGTTACAATTTTCATGATCCGTACACAATAAAAACATTGTATATTGCATATGTAAGGTCAATACTGGAATATTGTAGCGTAGTTTGGTCACCATTTTCAGTCACCCATGAAGAACGACTAGAATCGGTGCAGAAGCTAATTTTTACTGTATGCACTTGTAAATTAGGTTGGGCAAGGTTTCCGCTTCCATCCTATGAAGCCCGCTGCATGCTCATCAGCATCCAATCATTAAAAGAGCGCGTGAATTTGCATTAGTATCATTCGTAAATGATATTGTTTCGCAACGCATTGATTCAGCAGAACTTTTGTCAAAACTTAATTTTTACATACCGTCGCGGCAACTACGAAATAGAAATATATTTATAATAAACCATCATCGTACAAATTACGCCAAATTTGGACCTCTGAATCAGATGATGGCAACTTACAATAAGCATGGAGAAAATGTAGACTTCACTATGACCAAAACAAAACTAAAACAATACTTCAATTCAATTAGATAATAACGAACGATTCAAAACATTAAAAATGTAAATCTGATGTGTTAGTTTTCTAAGGCGTACTGTATATATAAGTGAAACATAAAATGTAAGCACTATTGTAACAAAACGGTCTACTATTGATTGACGACAAAAATAAATAAATAAAAAACAAACCACTCGAAAAAAAAAAACAAACTCGAATTTCTAACCAATGGGCGCCAGTGGAGTGAACGATTCTAGGAAATCTCACACCTAATCACGTCCTAATTAGTATTTGAAGCTTGTGCTCAGAAAACTTCGGTGATAGGGACTTTATCCCGTATGGTGTAAATAGGCAGTGCGGTTTCCTTAGTTAAATCCGACGATTGTGGAATTTAGAGGCCTTTATCTATTGGAATTTTCCATTGTTAATCAAGTTGCTTGAAGAATGATGTTTCAAACTTACTCCAACGAAATGGTACTTGTTCCAGCAGGTTTTTGTAACCAAACATTGAACGAGTCTTTCCATACTAATTCTCTAATATCCACACATTTTTACAGTGGCACCAACAATCAATGACCTGAATGACCGAAAAGGTTAAAAGGTCTTTAAATAAAAACAAACAAACAAACAAACCAACAATCAATATGAAACTATCGATTTGAAATTGGTTCACTGTTGCAGAGCCCCTAGGTCCGAAGTACACCTTGCAGTTTGCACCTGGCAATACATTTTTGCGCTCTTTGGTACCTTTCGGAACTAGTAACTTTATTTATGTTTTGATTCGCTTTGTTAATATGACAAAGTATTTGAAAGTGTGTTGGTGTGAGTTACTTTACTGGGAATGTTCATAAACCACGTAGACCGAAATTGGACACTTTCAAACCCCCCTCCCCCATCGTAGACTTTCGTAGACTTTTTCCAACCCCCTTAAAGTCTACGTAGACTTTATCAAATTATTTTTTTTAAATTTATGGACAATGTTCTAAATGTAGTTGTGCCAGTTTGAGGAACGGTTTATGAAATAAAACTCAAACAATCAGGTTATTCAGTTATTCATTTTTATTTTGTTTCATAAAAATTTGGCATACATTAAATATAACAACAATCTATTATGCAAATGCTAAAGATGCCCACACCCTGGCTGCTTAAACCAATAATTAATCAGCGGAAGTTCCCTAGTAGCACACATGTTGCCATTAAGTTGAGAAGACATATATGTGCTTTTGTTAGTCACAATCAAGTTTCTGCAACTAATTATGATCGTGGTGTGCTACTAGGGTTCTGATGGAATTGTCTCTTGGATGTCAAGACCAATGATTTTGACAAAACGTGATTCTATCCGTAGAACTTCCGTAGCTTCGTTCTCGTCGACCTCACAAAGAATTTCTTCCTGGTGTTGCTACAGAATCTTGAGTGGCCTTATTTTCTTCGACGAAATATCTGCCTTGTGGATGCTTTTGCGTTGATCTGCGTTCACTTTTGTCGCAAAATGCAATCCACAATTTTTGTTTTTCCTTTAGATATAAAGTTCAGTTTATTTTCTTTTAAAGTTTTCCAAAGCAATTTGACGTCTTCCCAGACCTCCTAATGTATTTTCTAATTTGTTTCACATGCGCTAAAACCCTCTACTAAATGTTTGCCAAATGGGAGCAAGTTAACTATCAAATATCATCTCATTCACGTATAAATGATAATACTCAATGCCCTAGTAGCACACTTATTGCAAACAAGTCAATGTAACTGATATGTGACTCTATTAAGTCACAATCAAGTTTCTGCAACAAATTATGAGAGATGTGTTGTGGGGGTGACCCCGGCGTAGTAGTTAACATCCATACCTCTTACGCCAAAGTCACGAGTTCGAATCTCACCCCTGAACAAGTTACAAAAATACCTAAAAGGGATTTGAGCGACTACGATGGGACATGAACCAGCCCAGAGCTGAAAATCTCGATAATAAAGGAAAAAATAGAGATGTTTTGCTTGGATGGTTGACATCATAATCTAACTATTGTGTTGATACCATGCATTCGATCTATAGATGATGTTAAAAACACGAATAGAGAAACAACCAACACGCTCAAATTACTGTCTCTTGTTATCCCTTTTTTCCTCTCGAAAAGATAATTAGAGACAGTAATATTAGCGTGTAGCATTAAACTCCGTTCATTTTGCAACCTACATTACGATCTTGATATCAAATGCCACGCAAATTATTTTTGAATGAAACTTAAGCCTGTCAACGTTAATTTCGGACACTTTTATTTTCGTGTAGATTTTGAATTATTTCCCGGATTGCTGAAACGTTTCACACATGTGACAGCTGAAACTCTCCACTTTAGGTACAATATGTTTACATTCTTGTTACATTCAGTAAAATGGCGTCGAATTAAGTGGGCACGCATTTTTTTACGAACTGCAGCGAAACACGAATTTATCGGTACGCGATCCTGCCAAGAAACTCCAGTCTGTTTTGTCACTATGCGATATCCGTCCTGAAATGGTATAGGGTACAAGAGGTCGAATACGTGTCAAAAACAGCATATCCACCAAACTGTCCAGAACCTCGTTTAAGTACCAGAACCAATAGAGAAGTACTGGGCTCTAGTTAAGCAGAAACTCTTCGAAACTAAGAAGAAATCAAATGGCACCGACGATTTCAAGAGAAGATGAAGAATCGTTACGGCGGGCGTTTCCGAGGATACCGTCCGGAACCTGATCGCAGGTGTACCACAGAAAGTTTGAGAATTTTACAGAAAGAAGGCTTATGTAACATCTTAATCAACTGTTTCTAATGTAGATATAAATCTATTATTGTGAAATAAACAATCGGTTTTTTGAATAATGTGTAAATTTTGTTTTGCTTCTATTATTCAGTCTTTAAATGAATAGATGCTAGTAAGGAGATAGTCTATATAACGTTATATAGGTTGTAGTGTGAACGGGATGTTATGCTCAATTATTTAATTAGCTGCCATATTATACAGATTTGATGTATTGTTTCAATTTTTACAAAGTTCAGGGCTCGAAACTGTGTGCATCTCTGAGCAAACTTGTTAAAACTGGAACATGTTAGCATTTGAGCTCAATCCTGGACTAAGATAACCAAGATTCAAATAATAAATAAATTAAATTTAGAACGCAACCAGTAGAATCCACAATTTGTACGTTTAATCGTATCATTAATATGTTGAAAATAAACATAATATGATTTTAATTTCAAACATCGATGTCACTTCCCATGTAGCACACTACGACCTTTATTAGTTGTAGTAACTTGATTATGACTTAGCAAGTCATATTTATGATATCTCAACCGAATGGCAACAAGTGTGCTACTAGGGCTGGTTTTAAACATAGAATATGTTAGAAAGAAAGCAAGTTTATGTTTGCGGCCAAAACAATCTTATTTTATGTTTGGATTTACCTGGAATATGTTTGTTATGACGGTACTTTTCTCTGCGTATAGGGTTTGAATATCCGTTTTGCAGAGAGAAAAAAAAATGTCTACGTAGACTTTTGGTATATCCCCCCCTCCCCCATCGTAGACAAACGTAGACTTTATCGAAACCCCTCCCCCCCCTTAATTGTCTACGTGGTTTATGAACAGCCCCACTAGGAGTGAATCATTAAGCTTGGGACCGAGCTTGGTAGTTCTTCATGAGCCAAAAAATATAATCATTTTCTTCACGACTATCTAGCCGCTGGTAGCTCTATTAGAATTCCATCATTCGGATTAATTTGTATCTTGTACTCAATTGATATCAATGTAAACAAACGTGACGATTCTAAGCTGTCCATATGCTTGCGCTTGCTATATTAGAAAGGATTGCTTCGCATTTGTTCGTGTTCCGATGCTATCAAAGTCCTAACCAAGGTGGCTCTAATATGTCAGGTAGTCTCAATAGTGTATATGAGAATTTCAGCCATGTTTAGACGCATAATAATTCGATCCATATCAAGTAAAATCAGGACTTGCATACTGAAGTTGTCTCCTTTACACCTTTGCAACAGTGCCTGCGAGTAAAGGAGATGATTAGTTTCACACTGCCAGTCCTGTGTTCTATGCCATTGGGATATGAAGCGTCAGGCTGCAAGTTTTGTTTACCAATATTTTGGGGAAAAAATACGGAGACCGTACCGTATCTTTCCTTGATGACTTTTTATTTTCGCAACTCCTCACTCCACAAAAACATACCATCTAGAAAACAACGATTAAGGATAATAAAATGAATCACAAAATATAAAACCTCTACAAACCTTTATGTTGATAATTTTGTGTTGGATAATTCGATCACTGTTGTCTTAACGTTTATTCTTATGAATTTCGTGGAAGTTAAAAGTGCACGTGCTAATGTATGTAAACAAAACATTTAGCCCCATTGCCGTTTACATTAATACATAACTCTTCACTCCTAGGCAAAAATGCAATCAACACCATTGAGTAGTCCTTACTCTTTCGCTTCACTGCTAAACCTCATTTGATACCTCGCTACTCCACCTGTCTTCCCTACCAACTGAAGAAAATAGACCACCTGAGATATTAGAGTCACCTTGGCCATAACCACTTGACCGGATGTCATGAACTCTGCCGGTGTTAATTCCAGTTAATTTCAGGCGGAATTCCAGCAATTCCACCCACACTCTGAGAAGTAACAAACAAATGAGTGTGTCTCATTTTATTTTTCGAATGGAGTGTATACCTGTGAACATCTACATTTTCGAGAGCAGTTTCGATTACATTTTAATGATTTTCACAGTGATATTGAAAGCTGGAATTGGAAATGCTCACCATGGGCTGCGGTATTTCGGAGATTAACAAAAGTAGCGACTTTCCGAGGGATGACGATTTTTTCGCCGTAATTAACACCGGGTGGGTTTCCCAAAGCCATTTTGTTTGTATTTTAATCAATCATCATCAATGGGCAGCTATTCAAAAGGAATGAATTAATATTCGTTGCCGCCATTTTCACTGAAGAGCAAAATTAATATAATGATACGCTTAAAAAAAATACGACAAGTGGTTTTCAGTCACTACGTATTGATTTATGCAAGTATCCTCTTCCATCCCAATAGAAGCACAACGTGCGTGCAAAACACTGCAGAGGTGAAATAAATTATTTGAATTAGCTGAAACCAGCATTATCCACGATCCTGAAAGGATTACCGTTGTTCGTTTTCATGTTCACGTAGCTTGACATACGTGACTAGATTGAGTTTCAATTTCATCCTGTAGCGTTGCAATGTACACCAGGTTTCGAGGCGGATTGTATTGACTCGTAAACAATTCAATTAGAGCAGGATAGGTTCATCAATCCTTTCAACAAATGATGATATAAAATGGAACGGATGGAAGTTTTTTTTTCATGCAAAGCCTAAAGAGCGATTCGCGTGATATGTGCTATTTATCATTTTTGGTTCATTTGATCATTGATATCATTGGAATATGTTTACAGTTTTTGTTACGACTAGTCGTAATGGATAAAATCAAAGTGCATTTTGTTTCATTGACATCGAAATCATGCATGTGAGAATGATGTTAACGTAGGACTTCGTTTTTATTGTCTGTCATTTCAGAATTAAAAAAAAATGAGATTTGTCATGGCACATTTTAAATAAATATCTTCACTTAGACTGAATGAATGAGCTGTGAAAATTATTTTATTATATAGATAAAGGATTCTGATGTAATATTTGCTGAAGACTTACATAGGAAAACTCGATAAAACATTCCAAAAACTGTTTGGAATGTACATTTTTTGCAATCACGGAAATCTTCAAGTATGGATTTCAGCTTCCAGTTTTACCGCCGTTTTGATAGGTCTGTGGAACTGTTCACAGACCTAGCAAAACGGCGGTAAGACTGGAAGCTGAAATCCATACTTGAAGATTTCCGTGATTGCAAAAACTGTACATTCCAAACAGTTTTTGTAGTCGCTGATGTTTATGTACTTCTTGGTATCTATCTACGCTAGCACGGTAGTAGCATAGATTAACTCAGGGATGCCAGATATATTTTTCAAATATCTGTGATAAAAATTTGAAATGTCTGGGAATGTCTATAAAAGTCTGTAATTCTTTTTTACAAAATTAGACTTCTTTCAACAAGTATACGTAATAAGAGAGCGAGTTATTTCATTTTTGCTATGTGTGTGATTATGTACCATGGATTGTATGGACTTGAATTGTATGTTTCCTCCTGAATTTCAAACAAAATTCCTCATGAACTTCCTGGCAGTCACTTTTTATTTTCTTCGAAATTCACATATAAGAACCCAACCTTACCCTCCAGAAACATTTGGTAAGTTTACTTTCTAAACTTCTGATAAGTCCCAACCTGAATTACTAGGAAAATTTCCGCAAAACTTTGGGAAAGTACTCTTCAAAATTTCTTGGAATATCTTCTTAAAGTTGTAAGAAGTTTCTTCCTGAACTTAAGGGAAGTTCTTTTCTGAACCTCAGGTGAGTGTTCGCCTGAATTTTAGGGAAGTTTGTTCCTGAATTTCTGAGAAGTTCCTGCTTGAACTACTAGAAAGCTCCCCCTATACTTCTGGATAGTTTCTTCCTGATTTTATCAAAAGTATCTACCTGAACATCTGGGATTTTCTGAATTTCGAGAAGTTCTCATTCTGAAATGCTGGAATGTTCGATTCGAAACTTTAGAAACGCCCTCTAGCACTTTTTGGTAGTTACAACTAAACTTTTGGTCTCATCGGAACTTCTGAGAAGTCTACTTAGGTACTTCTGAGGAGTTCTTTACTGAATTTTTGGAGAAAAAACCTTCTTGATTCTACAGGTGGTGTTCTCTCTGGTAAGTTTCTTTCTGAAATTCGAGGGAGTTTTTTCTTGAACTTATTCTTTCCAAACTACTGATTGATCCCATCCTTGAACTGCGAGGAAATTTTTATTGAAACTTTAGGAAAGCCGTCTCCAAAATTTCTAGAAAAATTCCCTTAAATTAGATCTTGAAGTTTCTTCCTGGACTTCTGAACTTTTGGGGAGTTTTCTCCATAACTCTGAGGAAGTTTGTTCCGAAACTATTGGGAAATTCGTGCTCAAATTAGAAAGAATTAGCCCCAACGCTCCTGGAAAGATTAATTCTGTTCTCTCTGAAGAATTTTGAGAAATCTTTATTCTGAAATTTTGAAATGAATACCTCTGAAAAGTTCCTATCTTCAAACCAGTCTCCTTCCATCCACTTTGTCCTGAAGCTCTGCTAAGTCCTCTCCTGGTTCTTGGGGAAGTTCTGCCCTGAAATTCTGGTAAGTATGATCTTGAATTTCAGTAATGTTCGGTTCTGAATTTTTGAAGGTTCTTCTTGCTTGGAATGCTTGCTCCCAATACCTCTGAGATGTTTCTACCTGACCTTCGGAGACGTTTTTTGTTTTGAGGAAGTCTCTTCTTCGGGAATAATCTTTCCGAAGTTCTGGGAAGTCGTCTTCTAAACTTTCTATGATGTAACCTAAATTGTGGGTCTTTTCTTTCTATGCTTCTAGGAATCCAGGACTAATTCGGGGATATAATTCTAAATCCCTAGTACAAACATACTGAAATGATGCATTTAGTAGTACTTTGGAAAATTCAGAGTTTTAAGATTTATTTCAATAGATCAGAACTTTTACTGTTGTTCTGTCCCCCGAATGGCAACCGACTGAACTTTAGAGCAAATACTCAGCAACCCCTTTTTATGGTAAGTTTCTCACATATGATTTGTATTGTTGTGAACCTTGATTTTCTTTGTGACTTCATGGCAAAGGACCAATATTACCAATGCCTTGACAATAATTTTCCGCATGGGAATGAACACTACTATAAGGGACTCAATGTTACCCTCGGAAAGGGCCTATACGATACTTATCTGCTGGCCCATTGTGTCTTCAAGTGGCCCATTGTGTCTTCAAGTGGCCCACCTTTTCGTTTCTTCAAGGTTTTCTACCTTAAATGATACCTACGATATTAAAAAAAAATCAACAAAGCTTCTTACCGTATCTACAATACTGTTCAGATCCTTCTACATTTTAAATCCGAACTTCAGAATATCTTTTATTTGAAATTTAATGTAAAAGTCTGCAACATAAATAGAATGTCTGCTAAATGTCTGCATCGTTGGAAAAGTCTGCAAAAATATGAAAAGTCTGCAAATTTACAGACATGTATGTGAATATGGCATCCCTGGACTAACTCTAAGACCATTAGGTCCCGAACAAATACGATTTTTTTTGGCTCAGTCAGTACTAGCACATCGGTTCCAAGCTCGGTCCCAAGCTCAATAATACGCCCTTAATAATGAACTCACACGAACACACTCTCAAATATTCTGTCAAAATAACACAGCAAATCAAAACAAAGGCGCAAATATGTATAGCAAGGTACCGGCTTCAAGGTGTACTTCGGACCAAGGGGTTCTACAATAGTGAACCAATTTCAAATTGCTAGTTGCATATTGATTGTTGCTAGTTGCAACTACGCAGTGAAGGATGACCAACGCGCAACAACAAAGACGTTATCCTAAACTGCGCAGAACAATTCCAACTTGCAACAAATAAGGTTTACATCGAAAATAAAATGGCAACGCTTATGCTGCGCTCAAACATACACGCGTAAGACTATCGGTCTAATGCCTGGGACAGACCTACAACGTACAGCGTTGTGCAAACTGTCAAATTCTTTAATCCAGTACTAAAACACAGATATTAAACTTAAGGAGTACAACCAACAATCAATATGTAACTAGCGATTTGAAATTGGTTCACTGTTTTAGAACCCCTTGGTCCGAATTACACCTTGAAGCCAGCACCTTGTTATACATATTTGCGCCTTTGTTTTGATTTGCTGTGTTATTTTGACAGAGTATTTGAGAGTGTGTTCATGTGAGTTCATTATAAGGGGTGCATTATTGAGCTTGGGACCGAGCTTGGGACGATGTTCTAGTACTGACTGAGCCAAGAAAAAAATCGTTTTGGTATGGGACCTACTGGTCTTAGAGTTAGTCTATGGTACAACCATAGACTAACTCTAGGACCAGTAGGTCTTGGCTCTTTCTTGGCTCAGTCAATACTAGCACCTCGGTCCCAAGCTTAGTAATGCGCCCCTAATAATGAACTCACACGAACACACTCCCAAATATTCTGTCAAAATAACACAGCACACGATCATTCGGATTTACCCAAAACTGAGTAAAGTTAACCCAAAATCCTAAAAATTAAAACTATCATATTTGGGTAAACCCACGACTTATTAAATTTTGGGGTAAGTCTTCTCATTGTTAAAAAATGAAGATTTTATGAAAATTGGGTAAAACATTGAAATGCCCTAGGCTGTTATAGTTCAGCTCTTTCTTTTATATTCTGTTTAATATCCCGAAGATTGATTATTTTCTTCGTCATATCCCTCGCCAAACTGTACCGCTCACAATTTAAACGAACGTGCTCTTTTTCCCATGGATCCTTATCTTCTTCCGAATCCCATGGACATTCTTTTTACGAATGTGGGGGGTGGCACCAGATTCTTTTCAATTTTTTGTACTTATGTGTCGGTGTCGGCCGAGGTGTGTCCTCTTCTCTACCTCTCCGAGAAAATGGTGGTCGACTACTGCGTACAGATTCTGACCCTTTCTTAGGCGTCGAATAGCCCCACGATGATTTTCGTGAGCTCGAAGCTTGTCTATCATCATCATCCTACCACAACACCGTGCCACAACATACCGTGAGTGTGCAGGATGTGACCCGAAAGATGGTGAACTATGCCTGATCAGGTTGAAGTCAGGGGAAACCCTGATGGAGGACCGAAGCAGTTCTGACGTGCAAATCGATTGTCAGAATTGGGCATAGGAACAAAAGACCAATCGAACCATCTAGTAGCTGGTTCCCTCCGAAGTTTCCCTCAAGATAGCTGGAGCACGCATCGTTTCGAACTCTATTCTTATCTGGTAAACCGAATGATTAGAGGTCTTAGGTTCGCAATGATCTTAACTTATTCTCAAACTATAAATGGGTACGTACCATAGCATTCTTGCATGATGTTATTGCAACGTTGACGCCGGGCCGTCCCCTGTTTTGGCGCGCTAACCCGCAGCGTAGAAGATATCTGTGTGCTTAGTGGGCCAAGTTTTGGTAAGCAGAACTGGTGCTGTGGGATGAATCAAACGTAATGTTACGGTGCCTAAATAAACGACGCATTATAGATACCATGAGAGGTGTTGATTGCTACAGACAGCAGGACGGTGGACATGGAAGTCGTCATCCGCTAAGGAGTGTGTAACAACTCACCTGCCGAAGCAATTAGCCTTTAAAATGGATGGCGTTTAAGTCGTTTGCCTATACATTACCGCTGGCGTACAAGTGGTGCAGCGCGACCGCACGACTGCCCTTTGAGACGCCAGTGAGTAGAAGGGTCTGGTGGTGAGCGTTGAAGTGCCTGGCGTAAGCCGACATGGAGCCGCCACTAGCACAGATCTTGGTGGTAGTAGCAAATATTCCAATGAGATCTTGGATGATTGAAGTGGAGCTGGGTTTCGTGTCAACCGCAGTTGAACACGAGTTAGCCAATCCTAAGCTCTATGGGAAACCTGATATATATATTAAGCATTTAACCAAATACGAACAACCTAGTAGCGTAGTCGATGCACCACAGCCTTGTGATGTATTGAATGAGCGAAAGGGAATCCGGTTACAATTCCGGAGCCTTTTCTTTTGCATTGGTGTCCCATACCGGAAACGGTTGCGCCTTTGTAATCATGGCAACATGAATCCTTTTCGAGAAGCCAACAAGAGATATCTGAAGAGTTTTCTTTTCTGTTTTACAGTCACACTAGCAATAAAAGTGTTTCATAGAGAGATATGGTTAGACAGGCTGGTAGAGCATGGTATTAAATTGCTGTGTCGATATTCTCTTCTTGGACCTTGAAAATCGAAGACTGGGGCACGCAAACTCCCAACAGCTTGTACCGAATCCACAGCAGGTCTCCAAGGTTTAGAGTCTCTAGTCGATAAAGTAATGTAGGTAAGGGAAATCGGAAAATTAGATCCGTAACTTCGGGATAAGGATTGGCTCTGAAGACTGGGATGACTCGGGCTATGCCGGCGCTTCGCGGTGTTGGTTTGCTTTAATGCGTTTCCTCCCCGCATGGCTGAGGGAATCCGACTGTCTAATTAAAACAAAGCTTTGTGATGGCCTCAACAGGTGTTGACACAATGTGATTTCTGCCCAGTGTTCTGAATGTCAACGTAAAGAAATTCAAGCAAGCGCTGGTAAACGGCGGGACTAACTATGACTCTCTTAAGGTAGCCAAATGCCTCGTCATCTAATTAGTGAAGCGCATGAATGGATTAACGAGATTCCCTCTGTCCCTATCTACTATCTAGCGAAACCACAGCCAAGGGAACGGGCTTGGAAACACTAGCGGGGAAAGAAGACCCTGTTGAGCTTGACTCTAGTCTGGCATTGTAATGCGATATAAGAGGTGCAGTATAGGTGGGAGCCGGGGTAAAATACTATCTCTCCGTGCAACAATGAGACACCACCGCTCTTACTGTTGCCTTACTTACATGATCAGGTGGAACAAGTGCTTGGGTTATTGCAACCTCCTAGCATAAGGTTTCTTGTTCAGCGTTCAGTCATGTCGTCATTCCTGGCCATAATGCAGAAGACCGAGCCTGTGGTCATCATGTCCGTTGCGCGGCTCTGGGCAAGCGATCCGAATGTGCGGTGGCCTCGCGCTGCCGTGCCAGTAGAGTCCCGCCCTCCGGCCCGTACGGCACACACGGCCACAACTTGTCCAACGTTCATACAGTACGCCAATGACAGTAAGACATCTGGATACTCCAAGTCATGGACAGTGCCAGGTGCGGAGTTTGACTGGGGCGGTACATCTCCAAAACAATAACGGAGGTGTCCAAAGGTCAGCTCAGTGTGGACAGAAACCATACGCTGAGCATAAGGACAAAAGCTGGCTTGATCTCGATGTTCAGTACATATTGAAACAGCGAAAGCTAGGCCTCACGATCCTTTTTGGTTTAAAGAGTTTTTAGCGAGAGGTGTCAGAAAAGTTAACCCAGGGATAACTGGCTTGTGGCCGCCAAGCGTTCATAGCGACGTTGCTTTTTGATCCTTCGATGTCGGTTCTTCCTATCATTGTGAAGCAAAATTCACAAAGCGTAAGATTGTTCACCCTTTCAAGGGAACATAAGCTGGGTTTAGACCGTCGTGAGACAGTTTAGTTTTAGCTTCCTGGTGTGCGATACTTGAGCGCTATCTTAACGGAATTGCTGTGCAGTACGAGAGGAACCACAAATTCTACTATGCCGTCTCGAATGAACTAAAACGTCTACAGCCGACGTACAGTTTAAAGAGACGTTGATAAAATGAATCACAAATTCTACGCTTCCGTCTCGAATGAACTAAAACGTCTACAGTAGACGTACAGTTTAAAGTGACGTTAATAAATGAATCACAAATTCTACGCCCTTGCGAGCGGCCTTCCGACAGTTAACCGAAACATTCACCATGGCGGACGAAAACATGCGTGTAGGCATGTTTTTGAGTTCTTTCTTCGTTTTATTCATCAATTCCTCCTCAGTTCTCGCGACAAAATTGTTGGAGTAGAACTTACGCTTCAGGTTGGCCCGAAAATTCTCGAGCTCACTTACTTCATGGTCTCGTCGTCCATCACCACCGCCACGTCACGATTCCGGGAAAATCGAGTTGACCATCTTATTCAGCCACTGCCGCTGCGTCTTTGCCAGCAGCTCCGAAACCTGTGGACGCAAATTCCGCTCTCTGACATGTATGTTCATGTTCGCGAGGTACTTTTTCACTGTTTGGCCGGTTGAGCCGACCTCCCGGTCAAGCGCACGCAGCGGTGTAGCCACTTTTCCCTCGGTCTTCCTTTCCAGCATCCTTCGGAGCTTCTTGTTGCCCAGGGTCGTTGGCCGCCTGGAACCAGGCTTCCTTTCGATGCTCTGATTGTGGTCTAATAGTGCCAAGATGCTGTAGATGCCGGAACGGGCGTATCCGGCGTCCGAAAAGTGCCGCACGATGGTCGTTTTCGACGCGGCGGGGTGCCGTTCTTTGTACACGCTCACATCTGAGCGGAGTAGCTTCACTGCTTGTGCCATCACCGTTACAGTTTGACTGATAGAGCTGTCAAGTTTTGTCTGCTGACTCATGGGTTACTATGATTGATGCTGCATGGTTAGTTTCGTCAGTGCGAGTAAACTCATGAAAAATCGGCAATTTTTGTGCATATTATTTATATAGCTCAATCCTTGTAGAACTGGTCACCCGGAAGCGTCTTATAATCAAATCGACGTTATTCTTTGAAGTTCCCAGATTTTTGGCCACATCTCGAACGGAAGGACCCTTTTTACGGGCGAAAGTTTGCGTTATTTTCCGGTTCAGGGATTGATCCACAAGGCCCGGCTTATTAAAGACTCCTCACCATACTTCCGAATCGCGTTATTAGCTGTTTCGATGCACACACCTTCCATTTTCGCCAACTGACTTAGCGAAACGTTTGGGAAATTGGGAGAAGTTTGTGCTTTTCATCATACTCATTGAAATTTTGTTCCTGAACCAAAAGCCTCGCATCGTCTTCTTCTTCGGCAAAGTTAAATATTTTATCACATGAGTAACTAATCTGATCAATTTGCTTCAATGATATTGGAGACACGCTGATACCCGAAATTCCCATGTTGAAGAGCTCGATGAAATGCGTTCTTGAGTAGTCTGGTACTTCACTTTCTTGGGATGATGAAGGTTCTTCTTTTTTAAACCATCCCGTTATGATAATAGCTGACTTTCATTCAATATAGCGGGTTCAAGGCTGCTCCAATGCAAATCAGTTTATGCAAATCATAATCATGCATCTCTGCGAATTCTATTTAGCAGGTAAATTCCTGCTATGAATATGTGGCTTGCTTTTGTCAGTAGCAAAATGTTTATAAACATTACTGGGTACAATGAACATTTAGTTCGACGTCATAGCGGGTAGCTGTTATAGGTAAAACCACTTGGAAATTTCTTTTTCAAGTTCAGTTAATACAGAAATATTCAGCTAAGCTTCCTTTTTACCGAATGTGATATGCCGGGTCTTTCGTTAAACACCTGCCTTGTCCATTTGATTCGCCGCAGAACGCCAGTTTGCCTTGTCCTGTTTCTCGCTCACAACAGCTTTTTGAGTCTTCTTAAGGTTCCACTTGACGATGGCCCAATATTGTTAGATTGGGCGGACCTCTGGCGTGTTAGGAGGGTTCTTGTCTTTGGACACCACTTGAACGTTGTTGTCAGCATACCACTCGGAACAATTGTGTCGCTTCAGGAACTCGCTCAGATAAATTTCCTGGTTGACGGTTCCGGTCGCAATGTGAACGTTGCTCTTCAAGCCACAGGTACAGATGGCCTGCCACACCAGATATTTCTTCGCGAACTTTAACAGTTTAATGTGCTTGAATATATTTGTCACCTTTCCCTATCCGGTTGCCGTATAAAATTCCTGTCCAGAAAGCTGTTTAAAGTCTGCCTTGACGTAAGTTTCATCGTCCTGTACCACGCAATTAAACTTCGTCAGCATCGTCGTGTACAACTTTCGCCTTCGTGCTTTGGCCGACGTGTTTTGTTTATCATCACGATTTGGAGTCACCACTTTCTTGTAAGTCGACAATCCAGCTCGTTTTTACCCTTCTTACACCAATAGAAGGGTATTAAGATCGCTTGAAAACTCGACTTTTTATCCGAGGCCCACAGGGCCGAGTGTCATATACCATTCGACTCAGCTCGACGAACTGAGCACATGTCTGTGTGTATGTGTGTGTGTGTGTGTGTGCGGGTTTTTTTTTACAACTGTTGAAAGGCCATCAAAAATCTGTGCGACAGACACCTGAGACACCACACAATGTTCAGGCGAACAGGGTTGGGCTCCTGCCCGACTTGCTAAAAATGTGCCTCCCGGAAAATCCGGATCCCTTATCCTCCTTACCTCGATCCCCCCGGGACCACGAAATGCTGCGACTACTTCCGCGGGGGCTGTGCTCATGCACTTCTTCTAAAAATTCGACCCCTAGCTAAGGCTAGCTCGCCGACTGGCTGGATGATCGACTGCGCCGCTGCTACGTTGTATCCATCTCTCGAATCCTTCTGCTTCCCCCTGGCGTCTAGGGTGGTCCACCAGTTCCGGTGAAGGAAACTTCCGCACTGATGGTGCCCCGACTACCGGCGGTTATCGCAGGGGACGCTAACGCGCATTGCGCCGACTTCGTCTTCGGGTTGCAGAGGTGGTCCGACAGTTCCGGTGGTGGATGACGTCCGCACTGGCGGTGCCCTACATACCCGAAGCACTTTCTTCTTCTTTCTTCTTTCCTTTCTGTCCCGTTTGCTGGTCCCCATGGTCTCCATTTACGCTGTAGCTCCGACAGTATTTGCGTCACGACTCTGCTTACCGCGTTCCACGTGTCTTCCTTGTTGCACATTCGCTCTGCGATATTATCCGGCCTTGGGGCAGGCATTCCCCTTCGCAATTCCGCAAAGCTCGGACAGTCGAACACCACGTGCTCTGGAGTCTCCTCTACGTTGGCACACGGCGGGCAGAAAGGTGACGACGCATGACCACACCGGTGCAGGTATTGGCGAAAACAGCCGTGCCCGGACAGGAACTGTGTGAGGTAAAAGTTCACCTCTACATGCTCCCTGTTCACCCACGTCGACACATTGGGGATGAGCCGGTGGGTCCACCTTCCATTCTCCGCGTTGTCCCACTCCTGCTGCCATTTGACCATGGAATCTAGCCTCGCCGTCTTCCTCACATTACTGGTTCCTCTCCGTTGATAGCATTCGATATCCTCTGCTAGGGTTACGCAGATTGGAATCATCCCGGCGATAACGCAAACTGCCTCTGACGAGATGGTTCTGTACGCACTCGCGACTCTAATTATCATCAGACGAAACACCACTGTTCAACTTCCTGCGGTTACGTTTCGTTTTGAGCGCATGATCCTTGCAAGCGCACTGATCATTTTACCCGCCTTTTCGCAGGAATAGTCTACATGGGTGTTGAAATTCAACCGGTCATCGATCATCACTCCTGGATGTCTTAAAGCCCTCACGGACGGTATGACGTGCCCTCCTACGGTAATCTGCATCCACTGGATCTTTCGGCAGTTGCTGACCAGCATCACTTCCGTTTTGTGGTGAGCAAGCTGCAACTTGACTGAATTCATCCAGTTTTCAACTGCGTCGGTCGACTCCGCCACCAGCATTTCTACTTCTTCCAGCGACTCTCCGGTTATCGTGAGGATGACATCATCCGCGAACCCGAAGATCTTCAGGCCCTTGGGCAGCTTCAGTTTTAGGACTCCGTCGTACATTATGTTCCACAGCGTTGGGCCGAGTATGGAGCCTTGCGGAACGCCCGCCGTAACATTAATCGACTTCTGCCCCGAGTTCGTTTCGTAGACCAGGATCCGGTTTTGGAAGTAACTCTTAAGGATTCTACACAAGTAGTGGGGGACCCGCATACTATGCAGCGCTGTGGCGATGGCCTCCCAGCTGGCACTGTTAAAAGCGTTTTTGACGTCGATCGTTACTACCGCGCAGAACCGATTGCCGTACCTCTTCTTCTTGGACGCTCTCTCTGGAACTTCAATGACCGTCCTGATTGCATCCACCGTCGATCTTCCTTTTCGGAATCCAAACTGCTTTTCAGATAAACCGGTCTCGCCCTCCGTGAACTGCATCAGTTGATTAAGTATAATCCTTTCCAGAAGCTTCCCCAGTGTATCCAACAGGCATATGGGCCTATACGATGCTGGATTCCCCGGCGGTTTCGCTGGTTTCGGCAGCAGCACCAATTTCTGGATCTTCCACTTATCCGGAAAGTAACCATATGCTAAGCATTTTTGCAGCACCATCCTGAACAAATCTGGAAACACCAGTATCGCAGTTTTTAGAGCCACGTTTGGAATGCCATCCGGACCCGGAGCTTTCTTCAGCTTCAGACCTTTCGCCACAAATGACAGCTCGTCGTTGGAGACTTGCATACCTGCAATGGTTACTCGGTCTTCATCTTCATATGGTGTAGGCGGCCACGTCGTCGAATCATGCTGCGGGAAAAGACCCTCCACGATGATCTTCAGGTTATCCGGGCACATTTCCGCTGGCGTCACTGGACCCCTGATCTTCGCTGTCACGACCCGATAAGCGTTGCCCCAAAGGTCATCGTCAGCTTCCCGGCACAACTGAAGCAGTTGGATTGGCTGATTTTAATCTTCCGTTTGAAGGCCGCTCTAGCTTCACGGAAGATGTGTGTGTGTGTGTGTGTGTGTGTGTGTGTGTGTGTGTGTGTGTGTGTGTGTGTGTGTGTGTGTGTGCGTTACAAATAATGTCGCATTGGTTTCTCAGCCATTTGTGAACCGATTTCAGTTCGGTTGACGGCAAATGAAAGCTACAGCATTCCCATAGAACGCTTTTTTTTCATTCGGACATTTTGTTACGAAGATATGAACGAAACAGTACTTGACGGCTTATAATAGTAATCATATAATCGGCTTATAATAGTAATTATAATAGTTATCAAACAGTTTAGTCTCCGATTACATACTGAGCTGTTTGTGTACCGATTTTAGTTTTGTTGGTGCCAAATTAAAGTTATGAAATCTCCTAATAACTGGTCAAAATATCATTATGATTGGATAATTCTTCAGGGAGATATGACCAAAACAATACCTGGGAGCACATAAATGTGAGATGAAAATATACTCGTTGCAGTTCAAAACCGAACAAGACCAATCACACCAATCGATGCCGCTTGCATTCTATTGTGTCGCATCTGGAGCGTTGTATAGCACATACAGCGGACTAGCCACACTTTGAGACTGTATAGAAGTGGTCTGGTTTTGAACTGCAACGAGTATATTCGAAAATTACACAAAGTCTCCATTTACTAATTTCAACGAACATGTACTTATTAAGCATCTTGAATCCATATCAATAATCAAAATTGACGTTTAGGATTGTCTTATAATTTATTCTATGGACTGATTATATGAAGTTTCTAATATTTATGTAATTTCCCCTTTTATATAATTTACATAAACAGGTCGTTAAAGACTATTTATGGCAATATGTTAATCACATCGATGAACACTACGTTCAGGATGGACAAATAGTTCATTTTATAAACTGTATGTATGACATATCGAATATTCCTGGATCTTCCTGGAATTTCTGATAAAAATATGTATCCAGTACAATATTGGCCACATTTGAGTTCGTAATTCTGGTGAAGTGTAAGAAGGGTTCAGTCTCACCATCGCACTATGGTCCGAATGGACAAATTTCACGACAAAAATCGATAACTCGAGAACCATTAACTTTAGACAGATGGTGTCGTCGAGAGATTTAATTTTCAAAATAAGATCTATCTTTTGGTTTGAGTTGTGACTAGGGTGGATCCTTTTATGTTTCATTATATAAAAATTTTAACTTTTATTCTTATGATTTTAGAGGATTTTCTTGCTAACAGAATTGTAGATATTTTAGTTTAATGAAACTTTGGTGAATAATCTTAATTCTATCTCATCTACGTATCGTTTTATAACAGTTTTCTAACTTTCCTTAGGTGGGACTTAAAAAATATTTTTTGCCATAACATTTTTATTTCAATTTGAATTTGAAAACTTTGCATCAGATGACTTTTAGGATATAAATGACGCACATTTTCAAGATACAAGATAGTTGCTAGTTATTATATTAGAAAAGTTGTAGGGTTGAAGTGTAAAAAAATATACGTTTTTGCAAGATATCTTATTCCTTTGTTTGCAAATATTTGCAAACACAGAGTACGTGAACTGAAAGTACAAACTTTCATCTACAAGATCTATGCAAAATTGGTTGTACCCTTTTGTCCCCTTTAGGGAAAAAATCTTTTTTAAATGTTGGTAGTTTTGCATTTTTCTGCATAGTTTTCGATCAGCAGCATCAACAATTATCATCAAAGACTGTAACATCTCGAGTTTTTTTATGAAAATGTTTATATTTTTATATTAATCCATCTCCGTTAATTTATTAACATTCATATCACAGACAAACAGACATAACACATCGAACATTTTTCACTATATATCATGGTCACTAACACACCTGCGCCATCTGTTGAGCACACTGTGATGGATGATAAAGCTGAACAGATTGCAGTAGTGTGTTAACGTCAAACGAAGATTAAAATATGTTAACACAGACAAACATACATAACACTTGCAGTTTCTTCATCGATTACCCATTAAACGGTCAATTCAAATGTTTCTTAGTTGGTAATATCGCCACAGGTAGTACGTATAGCCGATTTTCGTTTGACGTTAACACACTACTGCCATCTGTTCAGCTTAGTCATCCATCACAGTGTGCTCAACAGATGACGCAGGTGTGTTAGTGACCATGATTTGTAGTGAAAAATGTTCGATGTGTTATGTCTGTTTGTCTGTGATATAAATGTTAATAAATTAACGGAGATGGATTAATATAAAAATATAAACATTTTCATAAAAAAAAAACTCGAGTTTTACAGTCTTTGGTGATAATTTTTGATGCTGCTGATCGAAAACTATTCAGAAAAAATGCAAAACTACCAAATTTAAAAAGATTTTTTTCCCTAAAGGGGACAAAAGGGTACAATCAATTTTGCATAGATCTTGTAGATGGAAGTTTGTACTTTCAGTTCACGGACTCTGTGTTTGCAAATATTTGCAAATAAAGGAATAAGATATCTTGCAAAAACGTATATTTTTTTACACTTCAACCCCTACAACTTTTCTAATACAATAACTAGCAACTATCTTGTATCTTCAAAATGTGCGTCATTTTATACCTAAAAGTCATCTATGCAGAGTTTTCAAATTCAAATTGAAATAAAAGTTACGGCAAAAAAACTATTTTTTAAGTCTCACCCTAAGGAAAGTTAGAAAACTGTTATAAAACGATACGTAGATAAGATAGATTTAAAATTTCTTCACCAAAGTTTCATTAAACTAAAATATCTACAATTCTGTTGAAGCGAAAAATCCTCTAAACCATAAGAATAAAAAGTTGAAATTTTTATTATGAACATAAAAGGACCACCCTAGTCACAACTCAAACCAAAAGATAGATCTTATTTTGAAAATCAAATCTCCCGAAGACACCATCTGTCTAAAGTTAATGGTTTTCAAGTTATCGATTTTTGTCGTGAAATTTGTCCATTCGGACCATAGTGCATCGGTGGATTAATGCGGGTTTTTAGCTCTATCCACGATTGGAGGCGCCACTCACAGCTTCTTTGCGAGGTTGAGGTACCGCTCGAAACAGTGGGCAACTCTTTTTGTCGTAGCTGTGGCCTCCGGCTTTCGATTTCTCTCCGATCTAGCTATCCTGGCTGTCGACAAATGTTCACCAAACACTTTTAATGCGTTGGTAACAGTTGATTTAGCCACATTCAACTATTTCGCCAACTTGGTGTAGGAGTAGTTTGGATTTTCACCATGCACGTGCAAAATTTTAATGCGTTGCTTCTCATCCTTCGATGACATTTTGATAACTGAAGTGCTAATCTTAAAATCAAAATAGAAGCATGATGCTACACACACACATCTTTAAAATGAGGGGTGTGCAAAATTTGCACGATGAAAGGAAATGCGTCAAGTTTAAGTCGACCAAATTTTGATCGAAACACCCTTTATGTATAGATTGCTTAGCTGAAGAGAACATTTTCTTGATCGGAATGAAATCCGTATGCTTTCATTAGGTCCCTACAATTGGGAACTTTATTCCATGGCTATGAAATTTTCTTGGTCTAATGCTTATTTCTGAAGGAATGTTTCGATATATCAGAAGTAAGCAGAGGATTCACGTCTAAATATTGGCAGTTCTTTTTATAGATTACATACAGCTTTATCACATTTTTCAGGTGCTGAATAAACTGCTCAAAATCCGTCCCATACCCTAGATAAAGAATGAAGATGCGTCGGATTATCAAGCATTTATATTCTGTTCCAACATCACATTTATTCATCAAAAAGCAAGCAGCCATGATATTATTTTTTTCAAAATCTTCTCCCCAGTCAAGAAACATACTTTCTTTACCGTTCGAAAAATCGATACAACAATACATTTACAAAGCCTCTCTTGAGATCCATACAGTAACGGCTGACTTTCTTTGTGTGTGCCTCAATGTGCCAAAATAGTGGAGGTTATAAATTTCAACCGTTTGATTTAACTTCGCCGCAGAAAATTCACCGCTTCAGTGAAATGACTCCGTTTCTTATTTTAAAATATAATGCATTTCAGCATAAACCTCTCTCATAAACCTGTCAGAACGTTACCTGACTACACGTTTCTGCACTAGAGTGAAATAACATAAATTAAGTCCTAAAACGAAAGCTTTCAGCACTTGAGTTCGAAATATCTGCGTTGGAGGAAAACACACCGGTCGCTTGTTACGCGAGTAAAGTCCGGGAAATGCGGCGTGGTATAAAATTTCACTGCTTTTATTGTTTCACATCAACTGAAACATGTTTTACTGCACTTGAACATGGAAAAGAGAAGGTAGAACCGCGTAAAAATGGTCTACAGTGTACATTTATTAACATTTCGATGAACTTTAGACACTGAGAAAGCACGACTTATCACCATCCGCATCCTTACAGCATAATATGGCAGCTTTAATGCTATCTTCATTGGATTTTCCTATTTCACTTCGCTTCTTTTACGTTTCAGATAAAATATATCCCCTCAATGTCACACTTCTCGATACTTCACTTTTTATGAAATTTTCTCCATTCTCCTCGAGATTGTGATCTTTGGTGGTGTGATAAAAATCAGAAAACTATGGTTTGATTTCATATTCTTTTTCTTTCTGGTTCACCTACTTGCAGGACGAGAATAAGGAAAGCAAACAAACATTGCTTCGGCAGAAAAGAAAATCTGACTGAATTTTCCTGAGTATCCACGCCCCCATCCTGCCATGGCGCATTAGTCTCCCAAATGGTTTATCGAAGCCGGCTATGCCGTTGGAATTCGGCATAACAGGAATCTAGAAAGCCATTTCATAGCTGTCTTCGTCGTCGTCGTCGTCGTCGTCTGATTAATAAATCCCATCCGCTGGATTCGTACAATGGAATGTAAGATTGGAAATGCTTAAATAAGTAAGCGCCGGGATAGAGCCATTAGAACGATCAGATAAGTAATTTGATGCGATAAATGAGTGGTTTTGAGATTAATTCGATTCCTAGGAAACACGTGTCAGCTGGTGACAGTTGTTGATTGCCGTTTCGCGCTGTTTGTTAATTACCATCGACGATTAGAATATCTTGGAGATAGCTTCCATAGAAGTAGAAGCAGACGTAGAAAAGTTATATGTATGTATTCGTCATTCTGCAACCGTTATTAGTAATGGTTGAGTTATAGCTTTCGTAGCCGGTGAATCCTTTGTACAGCCTTTAGCGCCCTTCAATTTAGTGTGTGATACGGCATCAGCTGTCAGGCCATCACCATCATTGCCGTAACGAGAATAATAATGGTGTTCAACCACATGAGTGGCGTTGGCGGTCCTCGTGTTTCTATGAGCCTCAAAGCAGGAATAGGTAGAAATGACAACGCTGCTGCCACCCACCGCTAATTGATCACGTAAAAATAATTGAAAACATCTTTTTAAAAATCACTTAGACCCATTACGTTTTCCGCTTTCTAAAACTGAGTAGACTTAGGGTCAGTACTCTTTAATTGAATGACGGAAATGATTCTTAAAGTTTTTTCATCCGCAAACAGCGGTAATTTATATTCATGCATTCCAGCCACTCTGAATAATTATCTGAGCAAAACGTTGGGCTGGATCCTATGTAGGCCAACCGTAAAACTTTTGAATTTGCTGGTGGCTAGAGCTTGTGCACCAGACAGAGCAGCAACTCTGAAATAAGAGTGATGCAAGGGTGTTGAAAAGTTTTGCTTCCCGTGGTGAAGATGCTCTCGAAGAAGGTAAACACGGACTAAGTGCAATTTAATGTCAATTGAATTACGGGCAGTATTAATGTCAGGCAGGAAAATGAGGATAAAATTATTAAGGTTGTAAGATGCAAGGAGGGCCAGAGCTTCTAGACTACCATTATCCCATATGATATTTTGTTTGAAAAACAGTGTCGTTCTGTATTTGTTGTTAACTGACAGCAAGATAAAGGGTGTTACGATTAAAATTTGGCCAAACAAGAATGCGTGTAAATTCATAATTGTTTTTTTTTATATTAGAACATCACATTATTGTTTTTGAATTTCCATTACTACAAATTATAGAAAAAAAATTCAGCCCACAGAGTACAGACCGTACAGACTGGTCGTTTTCCGTAATTTATTGTTCGGTTCTGTCTTGAGTGAACTTGAACTTCTATATGGAGTCGGTCCATCGGGAGTAAAAATGTGTTTAAAGAAAAATATACCATAACAGTGAAGAAAACAGCCATTTGCTTTTACCAATAGTTAAAAAGCAAAAAATGCATGGTTAAGCATGTATGTGTGCGTGCCCTAGAAAAGGAAAATAACAAGCTGATATCATATAAGTAACAAGTTCTGTTATCCCAGTTATCGTTTTGATTTCCGCTGTTATCGCATAACAAATTTAGTTCTCACCATTGGCAAATTTTGTTATCATATGTTATCATTTTTTATGAACGTTATAAGTTGAATTGTAAAACTAGAAATATTTCCAGCATATTTGAACAAGAAATTTTGCTTCGAATCAAAATATTTTTTCAGTTATTAGCATGAGAATTTGATTTCAAATTGATAACATAATTTGAAACTATTTCAATAAATTTGCTTACAATAGAGGATTTGTTATCAAGTTGTTTGCAGTGATAACAACATTAATTATCATTATGATATTCAACGAGTATTCTTTTGTTATTCATTCTGTTATTTTGGCTGTTCATGCAGCCAATGATAACATTTTCAACATTTCGGCAGTTAACCGGAACATTCACCATGGTGGACGAAAACATGCGTGTAGGCATGTTTTTTATTTCTTTTTTCGTTTTATTAGATTCTTTTTAGTAGATCTTACACTTCAGGTTGGCCCTGAAATTCTCAATGGAACGCAGCTGGACGACGTCGGGTGGGTTCGCCGACTTGGGTACCACATCGATATTCAGCCGCTCCATCGCCTTCACCTTTCGCTTCGAGTAGTGGGCTGACGCCAGATCTGGCCAGAACACCGTGTCTTCGCCGTTATGATATTTCTTGATGAACGACGCAACTTCCGGCAGTCATTTCGTACTATAAATTTCCCCGGTCACGGCCAGTCCGGAGTGAAAAAAAGCGGCTTTGACATCCCCTTCTCGCTGGTTGTCAGCCACAGCAGCACCTCCTTGGGGAACTTGGTGTGTGAAATGAACTTCACCTCGGGGCTCACTTCCTTCGTGGGGGAAGTAAAAAACGAAGTGCCATCCAGGGTGAGATAGGTCTCGTCGTCCATCACCACCGCCACGTCGCAAGCACCGGGACAATCGAGTTGGCCATCTTTTGCAGCCGCTGCCGTTGCGTCATTGCCTGCAGCTCCGAAACCAGTGTACGCGATATTCGCTTCCTGACATGTTTGTTCATGTTTTCCAAGTAGTTATCTAATAATTAGCGGTTGTTAATTTCGAACTAAACATTTATTATACAAAGTGAATTATTTTTAGTTGGCCATGGCCAAATTCGAATTATAAACTAAAAGGGGAAGAACTGTGATGTTCTAGCGCACAACCCTGCGCTTTCGAATACATACCAAATGTCAAAGTTCGGTTGTCTTCGGGCATCGGATGATGCATCGAAAAGCTAGCTGCTATCGGAAATAAAATGATCAAAGTAGTTAGTAGTGGAACACCAAACGAACAACAAGTGTTTATTTTAAAGCATATCACGGTACTCTCGCGTTTGTTAGCTGAGGTATTTTAATTAGGTTTCCGGACGTTCGCGAAATAGTGAGATTTTAACAGGTTAAAGTTCGACTGATAGAGCTGTCAAATTTTGTCTGCCGACTCATGGGTTACTATGATTGCGGGTGAAGTAAACCCATGAAAAATCGGCAACTTTTGTACTTTTTTTTTTAAATGCAAACGTTATGTATTTTTTTTTCTGCGAAATTCAAATTTGGAAAATAATTCTGTATATTTTTGCAAAGGCGATCAACAAGTCATTATTTGACGTGACATTATTTTATTGTGATTTCATTCACAATAAACAAATAAGCTTAGAGCTCTATTCTAGTTTTCCATGAAAATCATAAAAACAATGTTTACATATTTACTTGTCAAAAGTACTGCACCGCGTATCCGTCTTCATATTTTTCCCGTTAGTTGACTGAACGTTCATGGAGTTCAGAACTTAAGATTTATAGTTGTAACAGTAATTTTCAGGCAATACAAAGTTACTGTAAATATTCGAACATATTCAATTAACATTTTCAAAGGTCAACAAACATTATAAACTAGTTTGATAGATCATGTCATCCAAATTATTCTTGAGAACATAGAACGTACTGTTCTAACTAAAGCTTTCTTGACTTTGCAAAGCTGCAATGTGTAAACATATTCAATGAAAATTTTGAAACGTCCATAGTCATCATCGGATAACCATAAGTGGATAGCCTTGAAGAAAATTATAATATTTTTTGGCTCAGAAAGTACTAACACACTTAATGATGCACCCCTAATAATGTAACTCACACCAGACACCCTCAATTATTCTGTCAAAATAACATAGTGAATCAAAACAAAGCCAAAGATACTAGTACCGAAAGGCAAGGTGTCCCTAATATCTCAGGGGGTCTCAATAGTGTATATGAGAATTTTAACTATGTTTTAACGCACACTAATACCAACAATCAATATGAAACTAGCGTTTTGAAATTGGTTCTCTGTTATAGAACCCTTTGGTACGAAATACACCTTGCAGTCTGCACCTTGCAATAGTTCTTGCGCTTTTCGGTACACTGAACCCAAACTTCATCCCACAATCGCCTGAAAAGTGATTCGATTGCGCCCTTTAACGAAACGCATTCGGAAATCGTATGATTGTCTTATGGTTAGATCCGTATGACGATCATCCATGTTTCGTATGACAATCAACCAAATTTAATATGATGTTTGTTTAAAAACTGTGTAGATCATTAGCGATTTATGATAAATTTGTAACATATCAACGGCTTGGATTTATTTCTCCTTACACTTCTTCAACCGTTCAGCATAGATTGCAACGGAAGCACAAAAATTGAAGGAGTCTGGAAATACATTCCGAGACTCCGTGGGAAACGACCGGGTTTCGATTCTTTATTCGTGATGGTACCAGTTCTGATAGCGATTGATAAAATTTTACCGAATGATGTAAAATGGAATGTTTATCAACCTCATTTCAAATGATTTGCGTTATAGGGCTCTTCCAATGCAATACGCATTCCACTTTAGGATGACGATTTTTCATACAGTGTGCAATCAAATTTGAACGGGCGGTCAATTCTCTTCGTGTATTATTTGTTGTTCAGCATAAGAAGGATAATCATCTGGTTTCTAAAAAATCGTCCTCCGCTTGAATCTGTCATTCGAAAGTGCGATTTCGATGATTCGATATCGACCGACGGAGGATTCATTCGATAAAAGGAAGATGTTTGGGTTCAGTGTACCTTTCGGCACTAGTATCTTTGTTGTTGTATTGATTCACTACACGCTAAGAAAGTAAGTAACTTATAACCCAACTGTAGGTAAACATGACTTTACCCAAAATTGGCTTCCCACACTTAACTGCTCCGTTGGGTACTTTTTTCAAAGCGGGTATGTTATTTTGACACAATATTTGAGGTTGTGTTGGTGTGAGCTACGTTATTACAATGACGTTTATTAGGCTTAGTGACCTTGAACGCACGCACACTACAGCGCCGTTTAGATCAAAGGAGAGCAAGAAAGAAGGAACATCTTTTGGAGGAGAACAAACCATCATTCCTCTGCATGTGCTAGAAAGGAAAAAGTTATTAAACGTCAAAAAGCCTAATACAAGGTCCGGGCCAGTTTACAGTATGAAATGTTGTAGTAGTTTGACATAGACGCTCGCTTGCCCAGCAATGTTTGCTATATTTTTGCTTCTAACACAAGTAAACTGCCTGGTGGCCCGGCCCTTGTATTAACGCCACTGACGTTATGAGGGGTGAACTATTAAGGACTTCCCAAACCACAGCGTTTTTTGTCGCCGCGGTGGAAAAATCGCCGGGATGAGATTACATGGCGGCTTATGGGAGAACACAAACGCGACGCGATGCTTTTTTTATTCGCCGCGAATTTGCTGCTGCGGCGGCAAAAAATAAACGCTGTGATTTTGGAAGGCCGTTAAGCTTGGGCTGAGCTTGGGACCGGTGTGCTCGTACTTCCTGAGCCAAAAAATAGGGAAACGGAACCTATTATCACCATAGTACATATATCCATCACATTCTGCAGCCATCCAACTTCAAACGTAAAAAGATGTTTAATTTCTCCAATTAATGGACGCAGTAACCAAGAATATACAATTATCGCAAATAAAATTAGGTCTTGAATATAATTAAAAGCTACAAAAACGTTTCGGAGACTTAAATTTCGTAAAAATAATGAGCAGCTAGATTTTCAACACAATTTCTTACCTTTGCACTACAAATTCGTCGTATTGATCTAACCGTACCAGGGAATATACTCGAGCCAGACTCCAAGTTTCCACCTTAATTGCACTATATCCTCACACATTTTCGGTGCGTAATTGCACATACCATAAAAGTCACACTTCACTTATTCCACTAACCACACGAGAATCTACGAATACGTGATAAAATACTAGAAAACTATGGGATTAATTTTCACAATAAATTAAATACGCTTGCACCTATTCTGAACCGTGTTTACAATCGACGTAATCGCTTGATGTTGCACTGCTCACATACTGTATAGCATACACATCAGAGCTAGTGTGCGTGTTCAATCATTCATAGAGCATTTTATGCCCAACGTTACGGTGAGTCTTGTTGTCAATATTCTCATGGAAGAATAACAAACAAACCCTTTCATTTTGTCTTGGTTATATGCATGCTACCCAATACACGTGAAGTGCTGTCAAATGATCTACTTAATTTTTGGGTGTAGTAGTGAAGAGCGTAAACTTGTTTGTATTTTTTCTTGATTAAAATCAGTACGATTAACATATGTACTCAGATGGGATTAATGGTTTTCGTGATATTATTAATATAGGTACATAGCAGTGGCAACTTTTTCCTATTAAATGTATGTATGTATGGTAGCCACCATCCCCTCTAGCCCTTGGCTTGGATGCAGCTCCACTTAACAGCAAGATCAAATTAGGCCACCGATCTGAATTCGCACTATCGCTGTATGAAGGGCCAAAAACGGAGGGGTGGACCCGTAAGCAGAGACACTTACACGAAATCCACGGGAAATTAAGAATCTCCTTCCAACGATATGATCCAACAAATCGAATAACACAATTCGCAATACTCATTAAGCTTTCTACAGGATGGCTTGTTAAGAAGGGCGCGTCACTCTCCCTGAAACTGTTGGAGTAGAACTCGCAGCACCACACTCGAATCGGTAGGATAAGAAATGATACTGTTTGTTCCCTCTAGACTCAGGCAGTCAATCAAACCATCGTCCAGTTTCAGCTTGAATGATACCCTGGTGCTCCCTCCAACCCAGTATTTATTATATTTATATAAATATAGATGTAATGTAATAATAATATGTTATATATGATTATATAGTAGAGCAAAAATTATATAAGGATATTTAGTTAAATTCATGTAATAGTTGGAGTTCACTAATATGTAACCATAAACTAAATTAATTAACCTGCTGAAATAATAATATTAAGGCAGTAATAATAATATGCAGCTTCGTACCACTTTGTACCACTGATGGGTGACTGTATCTCTGGAATGTGAAGGTCATCTTGTTATTCATTGAGGTATAAATATCAATAAAGCATTCAATTGTATATAAAACCATAATATTATATTATTACGTATTTAATCATGACATATAGATATATAACCTTTCTGGAATGAAGAGCATTTGTTAATTTTGATTATTATTTGATATAATGTAATAAAATAATTATACCAGCCGGATCACCAAACTGAAGCAATTAAAATTTTATTAATTATTTTATTACTTCTTCCATAATATTATATTTTATGATATGCAATTAATAATGATGAACAGCTGTGTTCCTCTGAACCGCTCAAATAGTAGTTGATGATCGTGTACTGAAATGTTAAGGTCATATTACGCCATTTAATGGAAAATATAATGAAGGAATTAAAGGTTGAGTGGTCGAGAGAGTCGTCAACATTTCTATTAATGCAAATATGCTAGAGCTTGTAAAAACATGCATCATATAATAACACATACTAGTATCTACACATCTATATATACATCCATTGCTACTTTCGAGAAGGCCACTCTGACGGTGCTAGATACAGCTGAAAATTGATCCCCATTCTTACTGCTGTTTCTACCAGAAGATGATCCTATAACCGCAAGACCTCCTCTCTAAACTGTATGGTACCTGAGAAATTTACCTTTCTGGCGTAATACATGTAATGAAATATACAGAATTAGGCTATGAATAAACAATGTCCTATAAGATAAAATATATAGTGAGGGTATATTGTAATATGAATTGAAAATTACATGTGTGCCGACTGCTGTTTTGTTGCAATTGTAGACAAACTTGCGCATCCATTATGAACCAGAAAATTTAGGCAATGTATGACCGCCATGAAAAAAGAATTTTAAATTTTAAATTATTTTGTAATACCTGACGACCTGGAAGACCTGAAAGATATGAGAATGGAAAATTATGATATGATGTACCGGTCGCACCCCCTCACTTCGCTATTGTCGGATTGACAACATTGCCCAGGCTACGCCAACCAGCGTCTCCATGTTTCAGCTGGCAGTCTTACGTGATCATATGACTCGTGGAGGCGTGAGGTAGGAACTTATGAGGACCAGAGGTCGAGTCGCACCCTCCTGCCAAGTTGTCAACTCACCATTTGAAGCCCTGGCAACTTTTTCCCTATTAAATTGGAAGAAAATGATCAGAAACGAATGTTTTGTGTATTGCTAAACGATTAACGCTAAGTGGACGAATAAATTGTAAATAACCTGTGTACTCAGTGTTTGGTATTCAGTGCATATTCACCGATTTCCACTGGAGGTCCGCTTATTGAGCTCAAGATAGGTTCCGCTTCCCTATATTCATTTTCTTCATGACTATCCACCCGCTGCTAATACGATCCTTATCAAGTAAAATCAGGTATGGCATACTGAAGTTGTTCCTTTACACTTATGCAACAATGCCTGTGATGTCAAATTCGCAAGTTCTATTTTAAATCAAACGAGTAGAGGAGATGATTAGTTTACCACTGCCAGGCCTGTGTTCTATGCCATTGGGATGAGCAGCGTCTGGTTTGTTTACCAATATTTTGAGGGGAAAAGTGCACGTGCTAATGTATGTAAACAAAACGTTTAGCCCAGACTAATCCAGAGTTCAACTGTCACTATGTGCGTAATACACTATTGAGTATTCCTTACTCTTTCGCTCCACTGCTAAATCTCATTTGATCCGCCTTCCCAATCACCTGAAGAAAATAGACCACCTGAGATATTAGAGTCACCTTGCCGAAAGGTACCGAAAAGCGCAAGAGTGTATGGCAAGGTGCTACACAGAGGCAAATTTGATAGTAAATTTTACCATTATTGGGGGTCAGGACGACTGTTGTAGTATAATGATTTCGAACTGACTATGATCATGGTCAAAACGACCATTAATAATAGTTGATCCAACCTTTGCCATAATGTAGGAATATCATGATCATTGTAATCATTATATACAATAGTCATCCTGAGCTTGAATTAATTGTTGGTATTACGATAGAATTTTTTTCAGAGTAGGAGTAGTGGAACTAGGGGCTCTATAACAGTGAACCAATTTCAAATCGCTAGTTTCATATTGATTGTTGGGATAACCTTGATAGTTTCAAGTCATCCAAACGGTCCTTCAAAACTTAAGGTCTGGAATGGTTACAATAGCGTTATGGGATATACAAAGTTAAAATACATATCCTAAGGGCATCTTCAGCGGTGGTCTATTTTTAGATCCACTTTATACCTGATTCGCATCAGCGAACCTTGAATAGAACTGCTAGAATAGACCAACTTTGCGTTCCTCGCACCGGTGTTGTATTTCTTGTTGTTAAACCCGCCAACACCTATGACAGGTCGATCATTTAACATCAGAGATCAGAAGTTTTTTTTAGAGATCGCAGATTTTTCACAAACATTTTGCCATTGATTGATTTGACCAAATTTTTAATGCCAGTAGTGCGTCGTTAGGTGACAACAAGGAATACTTGTTCTTTCGTTTGGTTGAAGGTGAGTGTGTGAATGCATGCATTTCATAAAAATGATATTATATAATGCTGATTTGTAGTTTGGCAGAGGATAAATAAGAGTCGGAACGGAGAGGGTCACATCCTGGATGACGAACCTACGTCGACCGTGATTTCCGTTCCAGTCATCAGAAGCTGTTCTAGGACTACTTTAGTGACACGAAAACCTACAATGAGAAGCACTTTCTGCGTTTCCGCATGCCAAGGGAGGTGTTCCTGGACATTATGCGACAACTAGAGTCAACTAGAGGCTTCTCCAAAATTTATCTGTATGAGCTATTTGCAATTGCTTTGGGCTGCAAAATGGTGAGTCGACAACCGTGATGGAGCGTGCATCCCCGCAACATAGCTCTGGTCCTCACAAGTTCCTACCTCATGCTTCCACGGGTCAACAGATGACAAAGACTGCCAGCTAAGGGTTGCGTACTTAGCTGGTAGTGCAGCCTGGGCACTGTTGTCCTTCTGCCTTCAGCTAGATTGAGGAGGTGCGTGCCGAACGTCTGTCCACCAAGGAGGTGCGGCTCAAACAGCGGCTGAGTAAGAAACGCTGTATCTCGTCAGCTATACCTTAGGAGGCAGCCTCTCCACCGCAATGTAGCCAGCGCGGTAAGATAGCATGCTGAAGTCTTACCCTACCACGAAAAATGTAAGTATTTTTTATTTTGTGAGATTTTTCCTCATTTGCAATATCCCAGTACTTCTACTAGTGCAAATAAAAACAAAAATAAATGTGTTAGTTGAATCTAAAGTTCAGTATAGCCGAGAAATTTTCATTTTGTCTTAACTTTCTATAAATCATTTATGCTAAAAATGTCTACTGTTCCTTTAACAACTATATAACGGGGATTCCCTGGGGGGGTAGCCTAAGGCAGTCGAAGGATTTTTTGACTGGACAAGGGTTCGTGGAGTCGCCAGTCCCTTGTCATGCGAAGACACGCGGCCTTCTGGCCGTAGTCTTCCGAAGGTCCTCACTGAGATCGGCTGACCCTGCTACAAGAAGCCATCACGTAGGCTATTCTCTCAGAAATTGCTGCGAGAATAAACATATACCAGTTTTAAAATGATGCAAAATAGATCCAGTATAAAACAAAATTTACAACACCGGTGCAGCGATGTTTTTGCGTTTGGTCTAAAAAAATAAATCTCATCCACGATTTGGATCACCGTTGAAGATGCCCTAATATATTCAGTTTACCTTTCTTGAAGCGAGAGGAGACGCGGGGGAGAGGCATTCGAAAGAAGGACTTCTGATAAAAACTTCTGTAAGCTTCAGACGTTGGAAACAAACTACGTAAATAAATAAAGTAACGCTATAAGGAGAAGGGGGGGTCTGCCTGAGCTTTACGGCCAATACAATTTTAAAAACTTTGCAATTAAAAAGTTTTATTATTAATTTTTTTTTAAATTAATTTTGGGGTTATGTAATTTGCCTACAAAGCCTTAGTTACACACTCACTACACAGAAAAAGGTAATGATTTTTACAAGCGCGTAAAATCTCCGCTCGATTAATTACAAGGCAAAGGAGGCGTAAACAACGTATGTTTTGCAATATTTCATGCACCATGCAACAATGTTTGAAATCTTTCATACGACAGGCTAGATTCAGGCGATATCTGGCTCAAATTTACGTGAAATATCCCATTATTTACTGCCAAATCTAACATTCCCTTCATGTGCTTAGATAACGCAGAAAATAACATGTTTTTTTCTATCTGTGTAGTTGAGTCATGGTTCAACTAAAACGAATACAAATAACGTCGAATTTTACTTGTTGAAATTTTAATTGGTGTTGACATTTCTACATTAATATGCGATGGAGTTCAAATAAATGGTTTTCAAATTTCGGAAACTGTTTGTGCTGGTTGTCTCACTAGTTGGACAGGAGCTATGATCCCACTAACAAAACACCGCTATAAGGAGTGTATCGAATATAAGCTATCCACATACATTTGCGTTGTACGCATGTATTTGTGATGGTTTTTTATGCTCTGAACACTGCATGCTGTGCGTTTGACTGTCAGCTTTCTTTTGTTTACTTGATTGTGCGGTTCAAATGCTGCGTTTTTTAAAATGTCGCGTATTGAAAAGGAAGTGAAAATTAAGGTTCTGGACACATGGCTAAGTGAGAAGGGTATTACTATGCGAAAATTGGCGAAGTGGTTTGGAATTCATCATGCGAGTGTTAAAACCATCATTAATAAGTTTGGGGAACACTATTCTTTGGATGAGCTACCAGGAAGAGGCAGAAAACCCCGGTTCTTCCAACCCGAAACTGGAGCAGAAAGTGGTATCTCTAATCATGGAGAACAAATCAATGTCAATACGTGATTTGGCCAAAAAAGCAGGAACGAGTGTCGGAATGATCTAGCGTATCAAGAGGCGAAACCACCTGAAGACCTACAAGAAGCAGAAAATCTCGAAACAAAGTGCAGAACAGAAGAAGCGAGCAGCAACAAGGGCCCGGAAATTGTATTCGCGTGTTTTGCAGCGCCCAGATGCATGCGTTTTGATGAACGATGAGACCTATGTAAAGGAGGACTCAAAAACCCTTCCAGGTCCACAATACTTTACCGCCATCGTTGGGGAGGATGTGAGCGATGCGGACAGGTCGATTCAAGTGGAGAAATTCGGTCGAAAGGTACTGGTATGGCAAGCAATATGTTCCTGTGGTTTGAAGTCAACCACCGGACTACCGGAACTATAAATGCGGAAATCTATCGATCTGAGTGTATCCAGAAGAGATTGTTGCCTTTATATAAGAAGCATAGTACACCTACACTGTTCTGGCTGGATTTAGCGTCGGCTCACTATGCCAAAACCACTCTCAATTGGCTTGCGGAAAAGGGTATGGATTTCGTTGAGAAAAATATCAGCTGCCCTCAGCTTCGACCCAACGAACGTTACTGGGCAATCGTGAAGAGGATCTTCAAGAAGACTGGTAAGGCAGCTGGGAACATGCAGGAGTTCAAAAAAATATTGGGCTCAAGCGTCTAAAAAATGCGATGCAACACTTGTCCGGAACTTGATGAAGAGCATTCGATCCAAAGTTCGAAAATTCGTGAGGGAATAACTTAAATTTCATCCGGTCTTCGTTATGTTCAAGTTTAACCTCGTACAATAAAGGATCAATTTTTGGTATGAATAAAATATCGGTTTTCAACATAATTTGAAAGAAAGTTTGTGGATAGCTTATTTTTGATACACTCCTAATTACAATTTGTTGCCGCCTATGGAAAAGTTGAAACAATAGCTACATGAATAGATTTTTACCGACTAATATATGTTGCACACTATTTAACACTTACAGACCACTTTCATCGTCGATTTACAACCCTCGTCTTCACTTGTGGATGAACTATCTTCACTGCCCGCAATCTCCTCAATAGGCGTTTTTAATTTAATAAAAAACATGTTTTTTCCATTTGGATCGATGATGGGTGTTCTTCCAAGCACAAAAATATTTTTTATGAATCTCAACTATTTTTTTTCGATTTTTTTTTTATAATCTTATCATTTTTATTTTAAAAACCGAAATGCAGTTCCACAAAGCGACATATATGCAAAGTGACAGCACTTAATTTTTAGTAGCGGGGGCTCCCATTATGACATATACGTCAATTTATGTATGCTAGAAATCAATAGTTGGTTTGTTGGTTTAGATAGTCTGTTTTTGTAGCGTGTTTCATGGTGAAATAGGATGGTGTTGTCTTGCAATGATTATATTTTCTAATATTTTGAAATTGTTTTTTTCAATAGTTTTGCTTGTCAGAATAAATTCTCGTTTTTCCTTTTTCTTAGCCAATCTATGATGGAATTCTATCCCACCTTTTGTTCATGTAATCTCCAATTACACTCGTTGGTGAAATATATAACAAAACTTTAATAGAGTCTATCATCCGCCGGTTGGGTTAATGCCAAGAAGTCTTGATTTACGGCCAAGCTATTAAACCAGGTTCTCGAAATAAAAGAATTATTGAATGTAATTACCGTCTTAGATTACCCTTTACCCACTTGAACTTTCTGTCGGTTCTCTTTCGTGCGAAATGGTGAAATTCATGGTGTTAAATGTTTCTGTTACACCTTTGCATGAGGGATCGATTTCCCATTAACCTGTTCCAATGTCTCGCAGTACTTAGTATAATGTTGTGCCGCGGCTTTTGGCTTCAATGTGTATTGCTCACTGTAGAGTCACTGACCGGTGACGAGAACGTCGATAACATGGAAAATGAATTTATCGTCGATTAATATGGGATAATAAAACCCAAGTTAGTTCGTTGGTCAGGTGATCTAAATGTATTTGTGGATATTTTTGCAAAGCATGAGAATTGTGAAGAAAATCTTTCCTCGGGAGCCAACAAAGTTCACGGATCGTTGGCCGTTGTTCTTCGATGCTGCTAGCTGTCTCTCATATTTATATTTTCATTGGAATTTTCGCCAAAATTTTATGATATCCCCCTTAAAAAAAATTTCAACCAGCTGTCTTCTATATTAAATGACTCGATAGAAAAGAATTGGAAGCGATTTGCTTTACCCATAGCTTCGGGCGCGGTCTAAATCTTACTCTTTCATAGAGCAATGCTTGCTTTATCTTATACAGGAGTTCTCCGCGTATTGGGTGGTTTTATCCACCGATTCTTATTTTTTCATTCCATCTTTTTTGTAATGGAGACAAGTTGGCTTTAATCACGTGCCAAGAAAAATGAGCCCCACCTGGATAGCGAAGAGCTGATAAATCACAAATCTTTGGATGGTGCCTGTACACTGCGCCATTCGGAGGATTCCTGTTTCTTCCCTCAGGGAACGTAGAGTGACTATCTATTGTTGCCTCATCCGGGATACTACAGCCTTAATTACGGCTATAATAAGCGTGGCGTGTTTATGATTTAATTAAGTGTTTGCGCCGGCCAGTAAATGACGTCGATGTTCATGATGATGACGAAAGTTCTCCAGAAAGAATCCATTCAACGCTGGCTGGCTGAAATAAGGAGGGGATTTGTTATTTCCTCTTCTGTTTGGAAATTTAATTTCTCGGAAGCGTGCGATGTTGAAAGTTGTTCTTCTTGTGATATCCTGGAAAAGTGATGATTGTGAACGAAGTGTGAAAAAAACTTTTACATTCTACTAACTGACCTTGGAATTTAATTCAGAGGAAAATCTTTAAGTCATGTCAGTATTTATTGTTTATCCTTATTTTTACGAATTCCATTAACTTTGCAACTAATGACAATCAGAATTGTTGTTGGATAAATGTATGATGCAAGGAGCTGCATCGCTCAACAAAAGGATGCCTGAAAACCAAATTTGCTGTCTCATTGAATTCCAATAACATAGAACCCAATAGAGCAGATCCGATCCAAACGTATCTACCCACAGACCATGTTTACCAAATGCTAGGAGCATGACCCGAACAAAAACAACTTTAGAAAATACATAATACCTACCATATAAGCCAGACGATTGCTGTGGCATCAAATAGGTCAGTTATATTGCACACATTTTCCAATCGATTTCACGTTGCTTGTTGTTATTAATATTGTTATTGTCATTGGCATACTATGGACAGTGGTAGGTATGTGTCTGATCGATGAATGTGGACATGGCGTTTAGGTTTCATTTATTTGTTCGATCCATTTCAATTACTAAACAAACACTCAAAAGCTAGGTCTGAGCATGCATCGAGTTCAAATTCCATCGGACGTGGATTAATTCGATTGTTTCAGTTGTAGGAAGCTACCGTATTGAGTTTGAATAGTAGTCTTTAGTTAAACATTGATTCTGGATTATATGTCAGATTGGCTTTTAATGTTTATCAAATTTAAATCAAAAATGAAAACTTGGCTGTGTAAAGTTGACTCGATTGAGCCTGAACAAATAAATAAACTTGTTAAAAATTAAAATTCAATCAAACACAATAATTTATTTTTCTTTATATATTTCTGATATGGGAGATCACTGCGACATGGTGACTTTTGAGAAACAGCATATTAATGAAGATAAAATCCATGCTTTCGACTAGAAGCTTGTGATACCTGTCTGTTTATGTGGAGGTTGTTCGCTACAGTGAACGTACGTCGCATATCGTTCCTAAAATCAACCGTCATCAATCATCATCAAATGCGTAACTGCCGACCAATTAGCGACCGAGTTTTATTATCGATTGATAGAATTGCGCTGGTTGGTCAACCAATAACAGAAGCTGTTATTGTTATTGAACTATTGTTTTCATTTTGTATAAGAGGAACCGAACCGATGAGTTCGGAATTAATATTAATTAATTAATATCGAGTGAATAAATCACAAAGTAAAACAAAAGGAAGTGCTTATTATGGATAGAGGACTCCTGAACATAATTGTTCTTCATTCGTGCTTCGTCCTTCCAACCTTGCGGTTGAGATGGTGGCTAACGACTGTTCCAGAAAGTATAAGCACACCTTGTTTTAACGGTTAATGATATATTTCAACATGTTTTGGCTGCGTCCTTTTGTTTGCTCATTTCTGAATGACATAGCATCAAAAAAGTGCTCAGTTTGGTGTTACCTATCAGAATGCGCGGTCTTACTCCGGAACAACGAAAAAGTATCGTGCACAAATGGTGCACTGTGAGCGGACTCTCCTTGAGAAAATTGGCCAAGGAAAAGGGTGTCAGCATCGGAGCGGTACGATCTGCGATTCGAAAATATACAGAACAGTGTACGTTTGAAGATGCGCCGAAAAGTGATCGGAAATCCGGTCCTGTTAGTCCGGATATCGATAAAAAGATCAGGGATGCTGTTGGGACTGTTTCCGTAGCAGACTCACCACTTTTTGGGATCAGCTTTAGAAATGTTCAGTAATATTTTTCACTGACAAGATTCTTTCCCTTTCTTCCAATATTTAGGTTAGACAATGGTGATTGTAGGCAGTAGCTTTATTTAATTTAGTTTAACGAGTTACTATTAATTTTTGGAACTTCAATGAAAATTCCAATATAAATTCCTTATAACTCCAGTTTAACCAAGCATGACTTTCACTTTTGTCTTTATTTTCCTCTGCTGTCATCTTTGACCCATCATCGCAACGGATGTCAAAAGCCCTGGTGTTAAACGAACGGCCGTGTAGCATTGGAGTGTAGTTTACACTGCCGTAGTATTGGCTTCTCGTCGTCACATTCCCCCGCCCGTGATCCGCTACGTTCTCCTATCTCAGGGTCACCATCCTCTAAGACGTCGAGCAAAGCCAGCTTCACCACCGGCCTTCGAACAAGTCCTCCTCCCGTACGCACCCACGCTTGCCGTACACGACACTATCTGCACCAACTGCTACTTCCTCAACTCGACCTCTGATCCATTGACTCCGTACTTTATCATCCACCACGAACACTAAGTCTCCTTTCTTGATATCCTTCACGTCCTCGAACCATTTAGACCGTCTTGAGATAACCGGAAGATATTCCTTCAACCATCGCTTCCAGAATCCATCGGTCAAATGCTGCACCAACTTCCAGCTACTTCTGAGCGTCTTCCGGTAATCCGTAGGAAGAACTGGTAGCTGCTTGATCCCAGAAGAACTCTCCAGAAGAAAGTGGTTCGGAGTTAGCGCTTCCTGGTCAGCCGATTCCAGAGGGATGTATGTTAACGGCCTAGTATTGATCATTGCTTCTGCCTCGATTATCACCGTCTCCAGCGCCTCATCATCTGGTTTCTGGGATGCCTCCAGGATCACTCCAATCGCCGTCTTGACCGAGCGCACCATTCTCTCCCAGACCCCACCCATATGAGGGGCTCCAGGTGGATTGAACGTCCAACGGGTGTTGGCGTTGGTGAATACAGACGCTAATCTTTCCTCACGCTCCCGAATCTCCTTCTTCAGCTGGTTGTTGGCTCCGTGGAAGTTGGTGCCGTTATCACTGAAAAATTCAGCAGGGGAACCTCGCCTTGATACGAAACGTCGAACTGTTAGCACGCAGGATTCAGTAGACATACTGTATACCACCTCCATATGGACGGCTCGAATGCTTAAGCAAGTAAAGAGCGCAACCCAGCGCTTTGCGTTGCTGCGTCCAACCTTAACGAGAATCGGTCCAAAGCAGTCAAGGCCCACGAAAGTGAACGGTCTTACAAAAGGTGTAACCCGAACCTTCGGCAGCGGAGCCATCGGCGGTGGTCTTGGGACTGAGCTGCGTATGCGGCAAAAGATACATTCCTTCGTGACTCTCGCGACTAGTGCTCGCATCGTCGGAATATGGAACTCCTGTCTCATCTCGTTTACTACTATCTCCCTGTTGGCGTGACGAAAACGTCTATGATACTTGTCTGCCAGAAGGAAGGTGATCCACGACCGCTGTGGCAGAATCGTAGGGTGTTTGGCTGCATATGCCACGTATGGAGCAGCGTTGATCCTTCCTCGCATCCTTATTACTCCACTTTGATCTAAAAATGGCCATAACTTAAAGATAAAGCTTGATCTCGATACCACTGAATGGTTCAATAGCGACGTTTTATCGGTTCCGCTGAGCCGCTCTAATTCTTCAGTAATCATACTCCTGCTGCGCTTGCTTCACCAATGTTCTTTCGGCCTTGGCCAACTCCTCCTGCCTTAGTACTCCAATTTTCAACTGCATACCTTGACGCCTTCGGTTCAAATTATCGATGAATCGATGAACCAGTGCCACCGTTCGCTCAAGTTTTTCCCATCGGTTGAATCTGGTTGTGTTGATCAGTGCCTGCATTTTTGTGTGCATGTTAATTCGGCGAATTTCTTCTTCAGTAGAATACGGCACAGTGCGCTGCTGCAGCCAGAAGCTCTCCGGTTGAGATAGGAACGTTGGCCCTCGAAACCAAGGATTGGTCGGGTTGAAGTTCGGTCCTCCTCCCCACTTTGTCGCCTGGTCCGCCACGTTCAGCTCACTTTCAACTTTTCTCCATTCGTGTACATCCGTTATAGAAAGAATCTCCGCTTCACGGAATCCCACGAACTGCTGATATTTCTGACTATCAGACCTCAACCAGGCCAATACTATTTCGGAGTCCGTCCACAATACATGCCGGATCATTGGAAGTTTCTGCATGGTAATTACGCTGTTCAGCAATCGTGAGCCTAACACGGCACCTTGTAGCTTTAGACGGGGTATGGACGTCATCTTGAGGGGGGCAACTTTAGCCTTTCCCCCGACTAGTGCTACCTCAGGACCTGAGATGTTTCCACTCGGAAGTACTCAACGCTAGCATATGCGGACTTACTAGCATCTACGAACACGTGGACTTCCAGATTTGAGTAGGTCCCGTATCCGGCGCCGGAAAAATAGCATCGAGGAACTCGAACCTAGTTAAGTATATTAAGGAGCGCTGTACAGTGCCTCCACTGGCCACACAACGCACTACTGGTTGGTTCGTCCCAATCTACGCCCGACGCCCAAATGTCCTGCATCAACGTACGTCCATGAATCAAAAAGAAGCAAATCAACCCCAGTGGATCGAATAAGCTCATGACTACGCGAAGCACTTCTCGTTTGGTTGGTGTGTGTGACTCATTCAGAGCATGTTTGAGATCGTCACGCCAAACGAACGTATAGGTGAGCTTATCATCATTTGGGACCCACTTCATTCCTAGGATTGACTCGATGCTTTCCCCTTTATCCGCCTTGATGGACTTCTCCTTCTCTACCGACGCTGCTCCTACTTGCGCTGCGATCGCTGGATCGTTGGAAAGAAAATTACGGATCTCAAATCCGCCTTCCGCATGTATCCGCTTCACATCACTTCCCACATTTACTGCTTCTTCGGCTGTCGGAAAACTGTCCAAGTAGTCATCCACATAGTGGTAGTGGATGATTGCTGCTACCGCTCTTGGAAACTCCGCTTCAAATTCTTGCGCATTTAGATTTTTAATATATTGCGCGGAACTTGGCGAACACGTAGCTCCAAATATGGCAACGTCCATAACGAAAACTACCACGTCTAACGTTGCACGATCCCGCCATAGAAATCGCAAGAATTGGCGATCGGCTAGCCTTATGAAGAAGCGATGAAACATCTCCTTAATATCACCCGTCAACGCATAGGCGTATAAGCGGAAGTGGAAGAACACGGCAATCAGCGAAGTGAGGAAGTCGGGTCCTTTCAATAAACCGGTGTTCAGCGACATACCATTCACTTTTGCGGCAGCATCCCAGATGATTCGCCGGTATGCTATCCCATAGCTATCTGGAAACTCAATGTCATCCCTCTTCCACAGCAGACTAGTTTCGAATCTGTTCCCGATCCGTTTGGTCGTCGATTCAAGCAGCATACGTGCTTGCTTATCTTCTTCTGACTCGAGCGGAGTTAGTGGAGGTACTACGCCCGAATTGTCCAGCGTAATGTAATCGCGGACTAGCTGATTCAAGTCTGGCTCCGGATTGGTCCATCCTTCAACGTGAAACCCACAGGTGAACGGTTCCGAAACTGACTGTGCGCAGCCGTAGCACTTAGCAGCCATTGGCTGGCCCCAGCCTCCTTCCCGAATCTTCAGTGGAACCGTCAATTTCAGGTTGTCAAGACCAATGAGGAGCTTCGGTGTAACATCTTCGTAATCGCTGATCGGCACGCCTCGTAGATGTGGATGATTGGTTGCTAACTCGTGGTAACGCAGCGATTGCATCGGTAGTCGAAGGCTCGCTACGGTTCGTGTGTCTAACAGCTTGTATCGTTTCCCCAACTCAAATCCAGAAATTTCCATTCGAATCCTTTTGGAATTCGCTTCGTTCCACGTGATATTGCCAGTTCATTGAAGATTCAATGCTTCAACCGGTCCATTGATTCCCAGCTTTGCAGCAACTGCATCATCCAAGAGTGTCAGCTGCGAACCTTCATCCTCGAACGCATACACGTCCAGCTGGCAGTGTTCTCCATATAAAGTTACTGGAAGGATCCGAAGAAAGGGACCACCGCTTGTCTGTTGTCCTACATGGCTCGTAGATACTATGGTAGGTGTAGCAGAATGCAGCAGTGTATGATGGCGAAGACGGCATCCATCTACTCCGCATCCTCGCCAAGTTTTGCAAGGCCATTTTCCGTGTTGATTTAGGCAAGTTCTGCACAACAAATTTTGATGAACGACCTTCAACCGCTCATCAATGTTCAGCGACTTGAACTTGAAACAATCTGCGATCTTATGTCCCTCAATCTTGCAGAAGGCACAAAGTTTTTTCAGTTGCTTCACAGGTGCAGCTGTATTGCTCTCGGTATTGCTGTTAGATGAAGATGGCCCAGCCAAGCTTGCTGAACTTGAATGAGCTTGAACGTATCCCCATTCTTTGGGCTTCTGCTGAACTGCTTTTGTTGTCTTTCTTATCGGTGCGTCCATCACTTAAAACGCCAACTCCACTAATGCTGACATGACCCAAACGTTCCCAGGTTTACTTCCGGAACGGAACTTTTGAATGCTGACCACCTCAACCGGTAATCTACAGGAAGTTTTCCTACCAGATCTTGCAGAAGTGACGGATTTGTTAGGTGTGCTTGATGATTTGCATTCTTCAAATGCACCACCAAATTGTCAACTGCCATACTGAAGTCGACTATGCTTTCCATGTTGTCCAATCTGGGAGGCGGCAGATGACGAATCTTCTCGGTGAGAGCTTTGATTAAAGTTTCCGGCCGACCATAGCGTAACTTCAATGTTTTGATCACATGAGCAACGCTATTCGGAGAAAGAAGCCTGCTGCGTACCATTTCCAATGCCGAACCTTCCAGGCAGCGCTGCAACCGGATCAGGTTTATATCTTGGGCTACACAACAGGACTCCTACTGTGATCTGCCACTTTCATCATCGTTCTGGCTCATTTTCAGGAGATCTCGCGATGAAAATTTCTAAAGAAATTGTTCGGACTGTTTCCGTAGCAGACTCACCACTTTTTGGGATCAGCTTTAGAAATTTTCAGTAATATTTTTCACTAACAAGATTCTTTCCCTTTCTTTCAATATTTAGGTAAGACAATGGTGATTGTAGGCAGTAGCTTTATTTAATTTAGTTTAACGAGTTACTATTAATTTTAGGTACTTCAATGAAAATTCCAATATAAATTCCTTATAACTCCAGTTTAACCAAGCATGACTTTCACTTTTGTCTTTATTTTCCTCTGCTGTCACCTTTGACCCATCATCGCAACGGATGTCAAAAGCCCCGGTGTTAAACGAACGGCCGTGTAGCATTGGAGTGTAGTTTACACTGCCGTAGTATTGGGAGGCTTCTCGTCGTCACAGATGCATACAAGCGAAAACCAGCGACTTCCGTTCGGGATGTTGCGGAGAAACTAGGGACCTCGTCGAGTAACGTCATGCGTGCCAAAGAAGGAATTGGGCTAAAAACATGCCGGAAGCAGAAAAAGGAACCCCAAAAGGAACCCAAAACAGGCCGCGTACACGGGCCCGCAAACTCTACGATTCGTTATTGTGAAGAAATTCTGGGTGTATAATAATGGAGTATGAAACGTATGTGAAACTAGATTACAAAACGCTTCCCGGACCACAATTCTATACTGTAAGCGAAGACAAAGACATCCCCGAAACGGAGAAGGCAATTTTTACCGAAAAATTCGGTAAGAAGGTTATGGTTTGGCAGGCAATATGCGAGTGTGGTAAAACATCCGTACATCACAACGCAGACGATGAACACTCAGAAATACGTTAAGGAATGTCTCCAGAAGCGATTATTGCCGATGAGCACGAAGGCAGCACGAAGGTCAAGTAGTGTTTTGGCCTGATTTGGCGTCATGTCATTACGCAAAGGAGACTTTAGAATGGTACAAAAGTCAAAATGTATGTTTCGTGCCGAAAGACATGGATCCGCCAAACTGCCCGGAGGCACGGCCAATCGAGACTTTTTGGGCTTTAACCAAAGCAAAGCTTCGAAAATTCATAAAAACAGCAGACGACATCCAACAATTTAAAAAGAATGGCCAAAAGTGGTAAAAATGGTGGGAAGTACCGCTGTGCAGAAGCTAATGGGTCATGTTCGAGAAAAAGTTAGGAGTCCTGGATATGATGAAATATTTTGATTAAAAGAGCGTTAAATATCATATAAAACATACTCTTTGGAACACGGCGCGACGCGTTTGCGTAGCTTGAACTGCGAACAGCGAGAGCGAGGAGTGCTCGGACCAATGGATCCTAAAGTTCGCGCGACAGGTTTGTCCAGATTCTGTGCCGGCACCGGACGATTCCTCGCGAAAACACGAATTCGATAGATGAGATTGGCCAACCCTTTTCAATGGTAGAGTTCTCTCTCGCACTCTCCTTTCAGTGGCGGCAGTACGGCTCCAGGGGCCGATGGGATCAAGTTCAGCACATGCTTAAGAACCTCCCGGAAGCGCCGCGAAGAGGCGCATGTTGAACTCTGAACAACTCGGGTTCTGGAACTGCAACATTGTACCGGATGATTGGAGACGGGTGAGAGTTGTTGCCATTCCAAAAACCTGGTAAGCTTCGCGTCCGACCACAACTCCTATCGACCCATCGCAGTACGTTATCTTGCATTCCGAAAGCGTTGGCGGAAAATGATCGCTTTTCCGAATCCTGGACAAATGGGTTGAGACGAACAACCTGCTTTCAGATACTCAATATGGTTTCCGTAGGGGTAAGGGAACGAACGACTGTCTCGCGTTGCTGTCCACAGATATTCAGTTAGCTTTTGCTAAAAAAGAGCAAATGGCTTCTGTATTCTTGGACATAAAGGGGCTTTTGATTCAGTATCTGTTGAAGTTCTTTCAGATAAACTCCACGCTTGTGGCTTTTCACCATTAATGAACAATTTTTGTACAATTTGCTGTCAGAGAAACATATGAGCTTCTCTCATGGAACCTCTACAGCTTCACGATTCTAGCTACATGGGTCTCCCCAGGGATCATGTTTGAGCCCCCTTTTGTATAATTTTTATGTCAAAGACATTGACGGTTGTCTAAGTGACAATTGTACGTTGAGACAACTTGCAGATGACGGCGTAGTGTCTGTCACGGGACCCAATGGGGTCGATCTGCAAGGACCCTTACAGGATACCTTAGACAATTTGTCTACTTGGGCTCTAGAGCTAGGTATCGAATTCTCTACGGAGAAAACTGAGTTGGTAGTTTTTCAAGGAAGCATAACCCAGCACAACCGAAGCTCAAATTTGGGGTAAGCCGATAACTCATTCTATGTCATTTAAATATCTTGGGGTCTGGTTCGATTCAAAGTGCACCTGGAGATCCCATATTGAGTATGTGAAGCGAAAATGCCAGCCAAGGATCAACTTTCTCTGCACAATTACCGGAACCTGGTGGGGAGCTCATCCACAAGATCTTCTGACGTTGTACCGGACAACGATTTTGTCGGTTATGGAATACGGTAGTTTTTGTTTTCAGTCAGCGGCTCGGTCGCACATCATTAAACTGGAACGTATTCAGTATCGGTGTCTTCGTATCGCGTTAGGTTGCATGCACTCGACTCACACCATGAGTCTTGAAGTGCTGGCTGGCATGTTGCCACTCTCGGATCGGTTTTCAGAATTATTCTCCGGCTCCTCACCAGGTGTGAAGTTATGAACCCCGAGGTGATCGAAAATTTTGAGAAGCTCCTTGAGTTGAATCCTCAAACTCGCTTCGCATGACCTTGTACCATTTGTACATAACACAGGATGTCAGCCCTTCGCCGAACATTTCCAATCGTGTTTGCTTCTCCGATTTCGACAATTCGGTTCATTTTGATTTATCCATGAAGCAGGAGCTTCGTGGAATCCCAGAGCATCATCGTCCTATGATTGCTCCGGTGATATTGCTGCAAAGTTTGGCCAAGTTGATTCCACTAAATCGTTCTTCACTGACGGATCTTTGATAGAGCAGTCAGCAGGCTTTGGTATATTTAATGAAATTTATAGCGCCAACCGTAAACTTCAAGCTCCTTGTTCCGTATATGTCGCTGAATTAGCGGCAATACATTTTACGCTAGAAATTGTTGCCTCATTAACACCGGATCAGTACTTCATTTTCACGGATAGTCTCAGTTCTATAGAGGCTATTCGCTCATTGAGGCCGGTAAAGCACTCCTCGTATTTTCTCATGAAAATACAGGAGCTTCTAAGTGCTTTATCTTCGCGTTATTTTATCATCACCTTTGTATGGGTCCCATCTCATTGTTCAATTCCGGGCAATGAGAAAGCGGACTCGCTTGCAAAGGTGGGCGCTATGGAAGGCGATATTTGTGATCGACAAATCGCCTTCAACGAATTTTTCCTATTTTTCGTCAACAGTCACTCGTCAGCTGGCAGTATAAATGGAGTAAAGGAGATTTGGGGCGATGGCAACATTCTATCATCCCAAAGGTGTCGAAGAAATCTTGGTTTAGCGGGATGGATGTGGGTCGAGACTTCATTCGTGTCATGTCTCGCCTCATGTCGAATCATTATTCTTTGAACGCTCATTTATACCGGGTTGGGCTGAGCGACAGCAATCTCTGTGAGTGTGGACAAGGCTATCAGGACGCAGATCACGTTATTTGGTCTTGTGCTGAGCATTCTGGAGTCAGATCTGAGCTTTATGATTCCCTTCGGGCTCGGAGGTAGACAACCCAATGTGCCAATTCGAGATATTTTGGCTGTACGTGATTTGGAGTACATGAAACTCATTTATGTGTTTTTGACTAACATTAGCATTAGATTGTAGTTAGTTTAACCTGTATGTTTAGAATAAGTTTTTTTTATATGTGTATGTGTGTGTGTTATTTTTCTTTTCAAGAAATGTTCAAGTCAAAAGAAAACCATAAGTTGTATAGTTATAAGTGTTTAGATAATTCTGAATTTAAATTTAATGTGTTATGTAACCATACTTTAAATTCCCACCCTCCTTCCCATCCGTAATTTGTTATACCTATTAACCTCGAGACGGCCGCGAGTAATCGGCTCTATCCTCCTAACTTTAGTTTTAAGATAAATGATGTATAAAAATATGAAAATTTGGCTCTGTAAAGTTAATTCGATTGAGCCTGTACAAATAAATGATTATTAAAAAAAAAAAAAACAAATACAAATAAGATTTGCCAAATAAACTTATTAAAACTACGTTCTACTAATACGCTCAAAAAAGTTTAAAAAAAATAGTGTTTAAAAAAAGTGAAATTTATTAAAACTAAAAAAAAACATGACTATTTTTGTTATTTTGAAAGTGTGATTATACTTTCTGGAACAGTCTATATGCCCGTCGTAAATGGTCCTTCGAACCGGATACTATGAAGTGAATCGAAAACTATACAAACAAAAATTTGGACTATGAAGAAGAAAGAACTGAAGTGAAGACAATCATTGACTGCAAAGTGGTATGAACAAAACAAAGGACTTGAGTGATTATAAGGCAATAGACTAAAAGGACTATGAATGCTTCTACACAGTGCTAGTAAACCTCGGATTGGCCTGTATATATTCAAGTTGTTCTCCCTGCAGAAACGTTAGTCCTTTTGTGTGATGCCAGTTGAGCGAACACCGAGGATGGCTGATGTAGAGCATCTCATCCATCAGCATGGATAGGTGAAATGAAAGGTGACAGCTATCTCCCACAACCTAGAAAAAACCAAAGTTGATTAACAGGTGAGTCACCCGTAACTCAAATTTTATACCGGGTAGTAATGGCCAAAACCAGAGGATCGGTGGCTCCAACCGAGCAATCACCTGAGCTGCTGCAAGTGATCGGTGCAGGACACTTTCTGAACCACGACCCGAGTCCATAACCCCCCCCCCCGCCGCCGTAGATTTGTCCCATGACCAGCGTTCCAGTATCCCAGACCTTAACGCTGTCATAGCGACGGAAGGATGCGTGGCTCAGCCCAACACCCGTGACCACGTGGGTATTGACAACGGCACAAAGGGGGCCGGCGACGAGGTGACGGTGACGAACGAGGAACTCATTGCGATAGCAAAGTCGCTAAAGGTGAACAAAGCACCGGGACCGGATGGTATTCCGAACCTGGCCATCAAGACGGCTATCTTGCTGGATTCCAAAATGTTCAGGGTGGTGATGCAAAAGTGTCTGAACGAGAGCGTCTTCCCGGACCCTTGGAAAATTCAGACCCCAGTGTTGCCACCAGGAAACCCATCGGCATATAGACCTATATGTCTGTTGGATACAGTGGGTACAGTGCTCGAGAGGGTAATCCTCAACAGACTGACAACATACACGGAGGGTATAGGCGGTCTGTCTAATAACCAGTTTGGCTTCCGTAAAGGGAAGTCGACGGTGGAAGCCATCCTGTTTGTCACCAAGAAGGCTGTAGTGCGAGGAGTACGCTACTGTGCAGTGGTCACCCTTGACGTGAGAAATGCGTTCAATAGCGCCAGTTGGGTGGCTATCGTCGACTCGCTCCAATGCTCTCAGGTTTCTGGGTACCTGTACAAGATTCTTGGAAGTTACAACGAAACGAGTCCAGATCACCGCAGGCGTCTCACAAGGTTCGATCCTGGGTCCAGTGTTATGGAATACGATGTACGATGAGATACTACGGCTTGAGTTCCCGAGCGGGGTGAAGATAGTCGGGTTCGCCGACGACATCACCCTGGAGATATGTGGTGAATCCATCGAAGAGGTCGAGTTAACGGCCTCGCACTCCATTGGCATTGTAGAGAGATGGAAGTTCCAGGCAACTGGAGCGCACCATAAGACTGAGGTCATGGCGGGGAATAATCGAAAATCGGAGCAACATGCGACGATCAGTGTAGCTAACTGCACAATCGAATCGAAGAGGTCTTGGAGGTCTTTGGGCTCATCATCGACAGAGAATAAATAAACACATATTAGCTGTGTTTTTGCTAAGTTGGTTTATTTAACCTCCTCTCCTAGGCTAAATGCTCGCACCTTGGACTTAATGCTACCCATAACATCCTTGCAACACTTGCCCCATCTATTTCACACACCATCATCTTCTCTTTCTTCAAATCTTTCAAATCCTTCAAATTCCCTGCTTCCCTGTTTTCCGCACATTATTGGCTTCGTACCACTTCATCACCGGTTTCGCGTAATGGCACGATTCCAGATGCGGCCAAAACAGTGTGTCATCTTCGTGAGCCCGGAGGAAGGACAGCAAGTGCTTCTGGAGGCATTCTTCTTCATATATTTGGCCGTTGGTCTACCATTATGCCGGTTTGCTGAATTTACCGCCTCCACAGATCGCATGCCACACCAAGTACTTCTTGGAAAATTTGTCAACCTTCTTCTTCCGGAACGTGCAACGTCTCGTAGTTCATTACAATGCATTTCGGTTGCACCAAACACTCGCGGTACAGCTTCCCGGCGTGGGATTTAATCACCGTATTCTGATTATCGGTTCCTTTTACCTGTTACCTTGAAGACATGAAGTCCGGCCCACTTCACTGTCTGCTGATCGAACTAGACGAAAGAATTGACCTTCTTGGTCACGTGCCGAATCGAATGGTTCGGATTACGCCTGAAGTAATTCCTCAGCTTCCAGGCGTTCACGGGGTCGTCTTCGCTTTTCTTCCGTTGCCGTTTGAGTTTCTCGGGGGACGGTCGAATTGGTCGAAATTTCCAACTGATTCGCGATCCACATGCATGGTCTGGATTTTGCACGACCACGCCCATATTTTTTTTTATCGAAGCACTTCTTTGTTGGAAGCCATCTCGATAAACAACTTGACAGATTGTGACGAATGTTTGCACATGTAAACTAGTTTTACCCAAAACTTCATCACGATGAAAACAGGAGTTAGAAAGTGCTAGCTCTGTTGTAGATCTAGTATCCCATTTCAGAATGTCTGGAGAGTCACGTACATTCCGGGCCCCGTATGTATACATGACCGGTTTCACGAAGATAACGGTAAAGTAAACACACTTCCAAGTTAGAAAATAATCAAACCAGGCGCGTATAAAGACTGGACTCGGCAAAATGATCACCAAAAATTCATTTTAAATCGGATAGTTTTCAAATACCCAGGATTAAATAACTTTATATTAGCTATGTTTTGGCATAATTTATTTATTGAATTTCCTCCCCCAAGCTGAATGCTCGTACATTTCTCTTAAGACTGCTCATGAGATCTTGGGCGAGGCTTTGTCCATCTTCCTTACACAATTTCTCCCAGTTTTTTTTTCAAAGCTTCATCGGTTTTGAATGTTTTTCCGCTTTTCTTCAACTTCTTTTTCATGATCGCCCAAAACTTTTCAATCGAACGAAGTTCTGGTGTATTTGGCGGGTTCGGCTCCTTCGGGACCACATTAACGCCCTTCGCTTCCTACCAATCCATAACAGGGTTGGCGTAATGGCAGGAAGCGAGTTCCGGCCAGAACAGCGTGGGACCACGGTGAGAGCGGAGAAAGGGCAGCAAGCGATTCTGCAAGCATTCCTCTCGATAAATGTGCCCGTTCATGGTGCTGGTTGTAACAAACGGCTTGCTGTGCCGTCCGCACTCGCAGATCGCCTGCCACAACAGGTACTTCTTCGTAAATTGGTCCATCTTTCTCTTCCGGAACTTTTCCGGAATCTGTATGCGGGACGTACCGACAAAAAACTCGAGGCCGGGGATTTGTTTGGTGTTCGCCTTGATATATATCTCGTCGTCCATGACGAGACAGCCTGGCTTGACCAGCCACTCACGGTACAGCTTCCACGCACGCAATTTAGCCACCGTGTTTTGCTTGTCAGTCCGGTTTGGCGCCTTCCTGACCTTAAATACACGTAGCCCAGCCCGCTTCATGGTCTGCTGGACGAACCACTTCGACGAATTGACCTTTTTGCCCACGTCCCGGGTGCAAAAATTCGGGTTATTCTTAAGGTACTTCCTTATCTTCCGCGCCTTCCCTGGGTATTCCGTTTACGGTTTTTGGATGCTTCCAGCACGCCGCTCGATGGTCTTCGTCTCCTGGAACATCTTCACAGCGCGGGACACGGTGGAATGGTGGATTCCAAGCCTTTTGCCGATCCATCTGTGCGACTGACCAGGATTATCGATCACCGCACCCAAGATTTGCTGGTGTAGTTCTTCTTGTTTCGAATGCATCTTGAAAACTACTTGACATATCGCGATAATTTGCACACATAAACATAACACTTTGAATTAGTATTAATTTTTACCCACGCAATAAAAAGTTACACCCAAAACAAAGTGTCGCATTTTTTCTGAGTCCAATCTTTATATTGTATATAAATTTTATAACTGGTTGGGTCTCACCATATTTCACTATTCCGCTATAAGACTCACTCTTCTGGAATTGCGTTGTTCCCTCTGCTATTGACTCGTCTCTTTTGTTTGTTGAATTTTCTGCTCTTGTTAGAAGTGTTTTCTTTGAGTTTTCTCTTTTGTTTCTTCTTCTTTTCTCAATATCACGCTTTTGGTGATCTTCGGAGTGTTTCAACCTTCCTTTGATGTAGGGTCCATATTGTCGTCTCTGTTTTTGTGATTTTGAAGAGCTAACAATGTGTCATAAGGCACCGCTCGCGGCCATGGGATAGAGAAGAGAACAGGAGAAAGGAGAGCATGTGAGATTTTCATGGTGATATTCTCACAACGGCCGTTCAGAATGGTTCGACGCGTCGGTATATAAGACAAGAATCATTTTACTACGTGTTACATTTGTAAATAACAAGGCATTGATGATATTGTTTACCTTTTCTAGACTTTAAATATAATTTAGTACATGAAATTGACTTTAGTTTGACGAGGTTTAACACCGTACTAACTACGAAGCATTGAATTTTCGGACATAATTAACTATTCCGTAAATAAAAGGTATTATCGGAGAAAAATTTTCAATTTCACCCAAAATCACGGAACATGAATAGCATTATGATAGGCATACATAAGATGTATTAACCTTAGACGGAGTGTAAACATCTTATATTTACCATTATTCGAGAAATGCGATTTAATCATAATTTCAAATTTTGGCTGGCTTAGTTGTTTGGTAACACTTATGATGTGTTCATACAAGCAATGCGTCGCATGGAAACTTTGAATCACCATGGAGAGATGCGTTACTACTAGATAAATCAACCAGATTCAACGCACAACCATAACAACCTAACCGCTGCCACGATGTTTGTAGAATCGCTTCTCATTCCCGTTGAAAACAGCTGTTGGGTATTACACACCCGGGGGCGAGGAAGGTCACGTCATGACATGTAAGTGATGGAAACTCATCTGTACAGTCTGGAATGGGCCTTCATTTGCGACAAACCGTCATCCTCTAAAACGAAAGAGCTTCATCACCAACCGCAGATGGAAATTACACAACTTCTGGATTCGATGCGACATTGCTGACATAATTACGAGTTGCACATGGCGTCAGGATATCGTGTGCGCTAGTGTCGGAGGATTCAGAGCTTGATCTGCCGCGCTTTCAGAGGTGATATGCATCGTACCATCAGTGGATCAACTGTCGGTAAAAATGTGTGGAATGGAAACTTTTTCATTCAACAGTACGATACTATGGACCGCACTGATGTCTCTCTATCGGATTGTACTGAAAGTGGACCGGAATCTCATTACAGGGCTAGACATGTTGTTGATGTAGGTAGATGGGAAACGAGAAAAACAAAACTTATGACGGTTTTACCAAACCCGAAGCCATCGTGGATGATAAGAATCACAAGCGTTAGCCGCCGCAGTGCAAATTTGATGGGGAAAAGGAACATTTGTAATTAGTGATTCTAAATAACATTGGACGGCTGTGGGCGTTTTCATGATTTCTAAAGTTGTCAACATGTCGGAGGCTGTTTATCATGATTGTGGGTGGCAATTTAGAAGGACAGCGAAATTTGCGCGGTTCATGGGAGTGCTGAGAATGTCAGCTCCGACTCGGGTGAGCCCCAAGGATTTTAAAGGACTTTGATATCGAATCTCTATGTGATATTTAAACAAATTATTTCATAACAAACTTCCATTCTTCACTCATTGGCTCAACCTATATTCCAGACGTCATTGTTGTATAGCATGTTGGACTATTTTTAAATCGAACTTCAAAATCAATCAAAAAAAAATTTCATCTAATACAATTGATAAAATTGGGTAAAATTGGGTAAAATTTATTATCGGTTGCTTTTTTTCAGTATGTGTAATTTATGTTTCGCTTAACCTATCACGCCACAGACAGATAGCAGGCTGTGGTACTGAAAAAAGTTTGACTTGCATTTATTCCGCTGTGGTTTTATGATGAAAAATATAAAATTCTCGAGTACTTTTTTCAAAAAGACGTAAGTCACAAAATGTAAACAAACGCGTTGTTCATGGCATGTTGTTGAAAAATCATGTATATATGCCCTTGTTTGATAAAGTTTCTGATGGATTATTCTTGGAAGATTCAACTAACTTTTTTCAAAACGGTGTAAAATCACTTTTGCACTCTTTGGGAATAATGGTAAGGAGTGTATCGAAAATAAGCTATCCACAAACTTTCTTTCAAATTATGTTGAAAACCGATATTTTATTCATACAAAAAATTGATCCTTTATTTTACGAGGTTAAACTTGAACATAATGAAGACCGGATCAAGTTCATCAAGTTCCGGACAAGTGTTGCATCGCATTTTTTGGACGCTTGAGACCACATTTTTTTGAACTCCTGCATGTTCCCAGCTGCCTTACCAATCTTCTTGAAGACCCTCTTCACGATTGCCCAGTAACGTTCGATGGGTCGAAGCTGAGGGCAATTTGGTGGATTGATATTTTTCTCAACGAAATCTATACCCTTTTACGCAAGCCAATTGAGAGTGGTTTTGGCATAGTGGGCCGACGCTAAATCCGGCAAAAACAGTGGAGGTGTACTATGCTTCTTATATAAAGGCAACAATCTCTTCTGGAGACACTCAGATCGATAGATTTCCGCATTTATAGTTCTGGTAGTGTTAAAAAATGGTTGACTTCAAACCACAGGAACATATTGCTTGCCATACCAGTACCTTTCGACCGAATTTCTCCACTTGAATCGACCTGTCCGCATCGCTCACGTCCTCCCCAACGACGGCAGTAAAGTATTGTGGACCTGGAAGGGTTTTTGAGTCCTTCTTTACATAGGTCTCATCGTCCATCAAAACGCATGCATCCGGACGCTGCAAAAGACGCGAATACAATTTCCGGGCTCTTGTTGCTGCTCGCTTCTTCTGTTCTGCACTTTGTTTCGAGATTTTGTGGTTCTTGTAGGTCTTCAGGTGGTTTCGCCTCTTGATTCGCTGGATCATTCCGACACTCGATCCTGCTTTTTCGGCCAAATCACGTATTGACATTGATTTGTTCTTCATGATTAGAGATACCACTTTCTGCTCCAGTTTCGGGTTGGAAGAACCGGGGTTTTCTGCCTCTTCCTGGTAGCTCATCCAAAGAATAGTGTTCCCCAAACTTATTAATGATGGTTTTAACACTCGCATGGTAAATTCCAAACCGCTTCGCCAATTTTCGCATAGTAATACCCTTCTCACTTAGCCATGTGTCCAGAACCTTAATTTTCACTTCCTTTTCAATACGCGACATTTTGAAAACGCAGAATTTGAACCGCACAAACAAGTAAACAAAAGAAAGCTGACAGTCAAGCGCACAGCATGCAGTGTTAAAAGCATAAAAAACCCCCACAAATACATGCGTACAACGCAAATGGATAGCTTATATTCGATACACTCCTTAATATAAAACAATTGGTTAATGAATACACGCGTATATCCAGACACAGTAAAACTTTGATTGACCACGTGTACTGTAATTTTGATTGGTTATAAACTCTGACTAGTAACCGATCATGAAACCATTATTATTAACATTGAAGATAATAGTAGTGGTGGCAGTGATCATGTGAAATTGAAATGTTGAAAAAATATTCGAAACAAGCTATTTCAAGACTTGTCGAAAGAAGTCTGGATTTTCAAATAAATACCGGTTCTCTAGATCAGAAATCACCTGTTTTGACAGACGTATGTACCAATAAACTAGTTGAAAATATATTTGTGTTAGTAAAGAACTCGAACAGCTGGTACAATTTGGATCTTTTGGGTCTCAAACGTAAAAGAGACAAGCTGTACAAGAAATGGCGTAGAACTAATAGAAATATCTTTTTGAATAGGTAAAGGGTGTATTCGATAAAAATGGCACACACATATATACTCATCAAAATTAAACTGATTATCGGATTTTCTTGAAATTTTCAGGGAATGAAGAACTACTAATGAGTTTTGATTTACAACATTTGTTTTATTCAATTTCGTCTCCCATCCCGAATGCCCGCACCTTCCTTTTCACTCCACCCATCAAATTTTGTACAACCGATTTTCCCAGTGTTTTTGTTGTTTTTACCCAAATTTTCTTCAATTCTAGCTCTGTTTTTATAGTTTTGGGATATTTGCGAAGTTCCGTTTTCATAATTGCCCTGAATTTTTCAATTGGCCGAAGTTCCGGTGAATTTGGTGGGTTCATATCCTTTGGCACAAAATTGACTCCGTTGGCTCGGTACCACTCCAATACGTTTCGGGCGTAGTGGCAGGATGCTAGATCAGGCCAAAACAGAGTTGATCCTTTGTGCTTCTTAATGAATGGCAAGAGACGCTTCTTAAGGCACTCTTCCGTGTAAATCGCACCGTTTATTGTTCCGGAAGTGATGAAGGGAGCACTTATTTCACCACATCCGCAAATCGCCTGCCAGATTAGAAACTTCTTTGCAAATTTCGATAGTTTCTTCTTTCGAAGATCCTCCGGAACATCGAACTTCGACTTGGCAACGAAATATTCTTGCCCAGGAAGTTGACAGAAGTCGGCCTTGACGTATGTTTCGTCATCCATCACGATGCAACCGGATTTGGTGAGCAGCTTCGTGTGAAGTTTCCGGGCGCGGGTTTTCGCAGTGATGTTTTGTTTTTCATTCCGGTTTGGGGCTTTTTGCACTTTGTAAACATGTAACCCAGCACGCTTCATGGTTTTCTGCACAAAACCGACTGACACCTTAGACTTTTTAGCGACATCTCGAATTGACATGTTTGGACGGTTCTTGAATTGTTGTACGACTTTCCTGGCCATTTTACTGTCGATTGGACCACTTTTACGACCACTCCCTTCCTTCCATTGGACACTCAGACGCTCCTTGAAGGTTCTTATTACACGAGACACAGTTGTATTTGCAATTCCAAGCCTTTTAGCAATCCACCGGTGGGACGCCCCTGGATTTTGATTGTGAGTGCACAAAATTTTCTCATGGACAATTTCTTGTTTCGACGACATGACTGGAACTACTGAATGTATAACTATGAAACTTGGCAGATGTAAATAATACACTATGGATAAGATCTACTCAAATTTCTAGGTTTTTTACTCATACGATTCAAAAGTTACAGAAGATTTTCTGTGTGCCATTTTTATCGAATACACCCTTTACAAGGACGCGCGTAACAAATATTCGCAATGCGTTAAACAAACTCGTTGTGAATATATTCAGAGGAAAATTCATTTGCATCAAAACAACAGCAAAGAGTTATGGAAAATTTTGAAATCTTTGTTAAAACCCATAACCTCCATAAAACTCCATAAAATCCATAACCTGCAATGGCACATTAGAACAGTCAGAGGACACCATCGCATGTAGATTTAATGAATATTTCGTCGATAGTATTTTGTCTATCAATCAATCCATTAATATCGTAGATGAGCCAGACGAAATAAAAAAGCCGATTAATATTAACTGTATTTTTGTAAGTTTTCACCCAATAACGTTAGAGGATCTAAAATCTATTTGCTTTTCTTTGACCAAAACGGCTGGAGTGGATAACGTAAATGCAAGAGTAGTACAAGATTGCTTTAATGTCATCGGAAACAACCTGCTGGGCCTAATTAATGAATCGCTGCAAACTGGGCACGTGCCACAAGTTTGGAAAGAATCTTTAGTTATTCCCATTCAAAAAGTCGCTGGAACGATTAAAGCCGAAGAGTTTCGTCCTATTCACATGTTGCACACCTTAGAGAAAATTTTGGAACTTGTTGTTAAAGGCCAGCTGTTAACGTATTTAAATAGTAATAATTTGATTGCGCCGGAACAATCGGGATATCACGAAGGTCATTCATGTGAAACAGCGTTAAATTTAGTTTTAGCGAAATGGAAAGAAAATGTTGAGCGTAAAGATACGATTGTTGCTGTTTTTTGGATCTCAAACGCGCTTTTGAAACGATTTCTCGGCCCTTGTTGTTAGATACAATCAAGCGCTTTGGATTTTCAGGTTCTGTATACAGATAGTTCGAAAGCTATTTGTCTGACAGAAGTCAACGGACAGCTTTTAATCATTCTGTTTCGAGCCCTGTGTAAAACAGCCTTGGTGTACCACAAGGGAGTGTATTAGGGCCCATTTTATTCATTCTATATATTAATGACATGCTACGAGTCTTACGATTTTGTGATATTAATCTTTTTGCTGATGATACCGTGTTGTTCATTGCAGTTAAAAGCCTTGAGGAGGCCGTTTCACATTTGAATGCAGATTAACGTTCTCTAAGTAGATGGTTAAAGTACAAAAAATTGAAATTAAACATAAGTAAAACTAAATTTATGGTAATTTCGCGGAATCGAGTTATCGAAGACGTCTCTGTTAAAATTGATGATGCGACAATTGATCGCGTTCGTGAGATTAAATATCTTGGCGTGATTATTGATGACAGATTAAAATTTGACTCTCATATTGACGATGTCATCAAGAAAATAGCCAAGAAGTACGGTCTCTAACGATTGAAAAACGATTTAACTATTGCTAGTAAAATACAATTGTACAATTGTACAATTGTACAATTGTACAATTATAATACAATCTATCATCTCCTCACATTGAATTTTGCCCATCCTTTGTTTAGCTAATCCAACCAATATCGAGATTACAGCGTTTGCAAAATAAGATAATGCGTTTGATCTTGAGATGTAACAGGTTCACTTCCTCCTCTTTTTTTGTTAGATGCCCTACAGTGGCTATCGGTGAAGCAAAGAGTTGTGTATTTGACAATGGTGTTCATTTTTAAAGTAATAAACGGTTTGTTGCGACTCGATGGATTTACTTGATTTCTTTTTCATTTGGTTCGTCTTGGTTCCCAACAGGTTTGTATAAAGAAAAAAATTGGAAAAAATAACTGGAAAATCAAAAAAAATCATAAAAACCAAATTATCATTTTGTATGTGAATATCCTAGACAGCAAGACCGTCTGTCGCTTTGTACTTAGAAACCGTTGGAAACTTTTATAATGGCTTCGCAACTAACTAAAAACAAAGAACGAGAGAGGAGAGAATCACTGATTGTTACTTGGGACATTTTCAAAAGTTATGCGAAAAATGAAAATACACTGGAGTCGCTTACTTCGCAATTTTCTATGGGGTTTTCGGAATTTGACGTGGTTTTCGGAATTCACGTGAGTAGATAATGTTCGCTTAAATTTGGCCAGCAACGCGTGTAAACATAACTTTTCACGCTTCTTACGAGGTTTTAGTGAATTACGGCTTTTTAAGTGGATTCAGAGATTTACTCGGTTATTTTTGGATATTTTTTAAATCGCGCTCATACCTGTGTAATAAGTAACCGCAATGTAGATGCCCGTTTAAACTTGAGCGTTTCTATTGGTGACACCGTGAATTCTCGATTAACAATAGAACGGGGCCTATCAACATTTGTAAACAGACACTTCTGAGCTGTTTTTCCCGCAAACCATGGGAAACTCACGCAAACCAGTACCATGATCATGTAGAAGAAAGTTTTTCCCTACACGATGGTGCTATAGTTAGGTTTGCGTGGCTTATTTTCATAGTTAGGAAAGCGTGGCTCACTGGGGCGGGTTCAGAAGTGATGTACCGCAGATGGTCCCTGCTCCATTGTTCGTCTCAGAATTGGAGTGAAGATCATTTAATTGACTACATGCTATACGAACCATTGGTTGATTACAATGCAGGCTGTACCAGTCACCATTGAGATCAATGAGTGTAGTTTGTTCTGCCATTGTAATGCGTGCAGTTTCCAAGTGAACTACCTGAGCCTTTTCTTTCTGGTTTCTGGAGCAGGAAGCAAATAGTTGAAAGCATTTTCTGCAGAACACCCAGAGTTATTATGGTTGTTTTCAAATGACTTCGTTTGACGCAATGTATATAATAACATTTAAAAGTTTTCTTGGGTCAATCCTTACAGAGCTTTAACAAGTTAATCGTGAAATTGTGGAACCAACAACGCTACAGACGGACTACCGTAATTTGTTTACGTTACAGATTCAAGTTCAATTTCACTATAAAGTGGATTCATTGTTGTCACACCGACAGACGTAGGTATTTTCAGTTACCAGGCCAGGACAACGTCTGCCGAGACAGCCTAGTGTTTTGTATTTGTCATGGGGCAAAACAAACTATATTTTTTCATCTCGATGATGATGATGGATTTAAAAGTTTGTTATTGTTGTTATTGTAACGTTTAAAGTAGTTTTTATTTTGTTGTGAAGTCTTCAAAGTTTGAGCCTCACGCGCGGTATGCAGAGTATAAGAGGACTTCTTTTTGAATTTAGCAAAAAAAAAAATTATATTGGCCTCTTCATGCTAACGAGAAGATGCCTACAAAACTAGTAGTTGGTTGTCTGGCTGATTGTCGGGGAATTCCTTGTCAATTCAGTTGTGGTTGAAAGTAAAAGTTTGACTAGAGCCGGTTCAGAATTTTTTCGGCTTAGAAATTTTCTCGATCTCCTTGATTGGGGTTATCCTTGGTCAGCCCAAAACTAAGGTGGCGGTTCCATTAGTGTTGGAACCTCATTGACTCTGTAGCGGGCAGGATCGGATATTGGCTTGCCTTTTGATAATGTCCTTATACAGGATTCTGTGATTGGAATTGTAATAGGATTTTCTGATCGCTGGGATTACTCGTGAGCATTTGTGGTTGACATCAATAGCTTTTCACAATTATATCGCTGTAAAGCAAATGAACAGTTTTGGAAGAAGTTTATATCTGTAGATGAAATCAGTTCGTTTTTTGTTTCGCATAACTGGTTGAATTGTTTTTAAATAAATTATCTAATAGATAAATCGTCTTGCTCTAACCTTTGTAGGGGTAAGTGGCGGGACCATCATCATCATGATCATCATCATCATGATCATCATCATCATCATTAAAGGGTGTTTCGATCAAAATTTGGTCGACTTAAACTTGACGCATTTTCTTTCATCGTACATTAAATTTTTTTGCACAACCCTCATTTTGAAAATGTGTGCGTGTAGCATCATGCTTTTATTTTGATTTGGAGATTAGCACTTCAGTTATCAAAATGTTGTCGAAGGAACAGAAGCAACGCATCAAAATTTTGCACGAAACGGTTGAATGTGGCTAAATCCACTGTTACCAACATATTAAAAGTGTTTGGTGAACGTTTGTCGACAGCCAAGAAAGCTGGATCGGGGGGAAATCGAAAGCCGGAACATAAGCGGAACCTTAACCCTTCCGTCCGAGATGTCGCAAAAAAGCTGGGAGTGGCGCTTTAAACCGTCGATTGAGCTAAAAAACGAGATGGACTATCGACTTACAAGAAAGTGGTGACTCCAAATCGCAACAATTAACAAAACACGTTGCTTTAACTTTTTTTTTAAAACGCTATTTTTAAAAACTTTTTGAGCGTATTAGTAGAACGATTGTGATTGGGAAAGTAGGAGAATTTCAAATTAACACTTCAAAGTGTTCAATTTTTAAAAATAAAAAATAAAACATTGAAACACTTTTCAAATTTTTGCTAGTAAACGCGAGCAAATTCCTTTAAATTCCTCGTAGTGAAATTTAAAGAAATTTGCTCGCGTTTACTAGCGAAAATTTGAAAAAGTGTTTCAATGTTTTATTTTTTATTTTTCAAAAAAGATCAAATGAAATGTTAATTTTAAATTCTCCTAGTTTCCCAAAACACGTTATCCAAAGCACGATCGTGAAAGTTGTACACGATTATGCTGACAGAGTTTGATTGCGTGGTACAGAATGATAAAACTTACCTCAAGACAGTCTTTAAACAGCTTCCTGGACAGGAATTTTCTACGACAACCTAACGTGGAAAGGTGGCAGATATTTTCAAGCACATTAAACTGTCAAAGTTCGCGAAGAAATCTCTGGCGGGGCAGGCCCTCTGTACCTGTGGCTTGAAGAGCAACGTTTGCGGACAGAACCGTCAACCAGGAAATTTATCTGAGCGAGTGCCAACAAAAACGTCTACTGCCTTTCCTGAAGCGGCACAATTGTTCCGTTCTATTTTGGCCGGATTTGGTATCTTGCCGTTACGGTAAAAATGTCACGGAGTGGTATGCTGCCAACAACGTTCAAGTGGTGTCCAAAGGCAAGAACCCTTCCAACACGCCAGAGCTCCGTCCAATCGAACAATAGTGGGCCATCGTCAAACGGAATCTTAAGAAGACTCAAAAAGCTGTTGTGAGCGAGAAACAGGCAAACTGGGGTTCTGCGGCAAATAAAGTGCACACGGAGACTGTACAAAATCTTATAGCAGATGTTAAACGAAAGACCCGGCAATTCGCACTCGGTAAAAAGAAAGCTTAGCTGAATATTTCTCCTATATTCTGTATTAACTGAACTTGAAAAAGAAAAATAATATGCCTTATCCACAAAAACTTTGATCGACTCACACCAAATTTTGATCGGAACACCCTTTAATACGTTAAAGTTCTCTGTAAAGTTGGCAAAACGACTCGATAAGTAATTTTCTTGGGTGGTAGTTACATTCCATTATTCCAAATGTTTCGTCGAGATCGTGGTACAAAGGTCTGGATGTAATTCGGGGATTCATTCGTGTTATGTCAAGACTTATGTACAACCACTATTCGCTAGACGCACATCTCTACAGAATTAACCTCATCGATAGCAATGTATGTAGGTGTTGAACCGGTTATGATAATATTTCTCACACAGTTTGGCATTGCCCGGTTACTGATACCTCCGGAGCACGACTACTGAATACCCTAGAGGCCAGAAATAGACAACCCTTCCGCGAGATAAGGGATGTTTTGGTAATGCGGGATCTTCCCTACATGCAAGCGATTTACGAATTCCTTTGTTTGTCTGATCTAAGAGTGCAATGTCATCACCCCTCGACCCTCCACTTTAGTAAATTCCCTGCCATCGTGTCCCAGCTATACTATCCTCTCGTTTCCGTGCTACATACTTGCCTGCCTAGTAAGCTATTGACCAACCGTCTGTGCCTAGCTCCGGAAAGAGGCTATAGGAACCGAAGATTTGATGGCAGCCGCAGCCATGAGTAGTATTTATTAACTTTAATAACCTTATCTGCCTAGCCCGTTCCAAACAATGATGTGACCCGTAAGCCGTAAGCCAGCCACAAGTTATTGGTACCCACTTATTTATACCAAGAAGCAATGCATCGTAAATAACAATATTGGTTATCGGCTCCGAAAAGTGTAACAAACGTCTGACCCTTACAAATAAACGCACTCATTAAAAAAAGTGAATTGAATAAAGTGAATTTAGCCTATGTCCGGGTTATCCAACAATCAACATGTTCTATATAGTGAATTCAGCGTTTAACAACGAAGATAAACAATCATTCAGCTAGTCTACCAGAACAAACATCCAGTCAACCCTTTTGTCCAGCATCCCAGTGCTTTCTCGTGATAGTGCAGAGAATTCTTCGGCATCCAACAAAGTGAGTGCCGGTCTTTACTTCTACAAGGGCAGGAAAGCTTCAAACCGGACGACAAACAAAACACGGTATAGAAGGAGATGTTCGTTCATAACCATGAGGCCCCAAGAGTGGACAGTAATGTTTGCTACAATGAAAGATATGAAGAGGCAGTGTTGATAGTTCCGTCAGTGTACGGCAGGTTGAAAATTGAGTGTTTTATTTTTATCGAGTACAGTCTTTATTATCTGGGGCACATCATCGATCGCAATGGCTTCTGAACGGACCCAGAGAAGGTAAGAGAGTTCTAATGCTAACACACTATAATCCTCAATATTTTCCCGTAGATCTTCCTTTTCGAAAACCAAACTGTCCCCCAGCCAGTTCATGCTCGCTTCCCGTATCCTTCGTCAGCCTGTTTAGGACGTTGTTATCCGACAGTTTGCCGAGTCCAGCAGATATATGGGTCTGTGCGATTCAGGTTCCCGTGACGGTTTTCCTGGCTTTGGCAGCAACATCAGTTTTCGAATCTTCTTTCTGTCCGGGAAGTAATCTTCATCTGGACATCTCTGCAGACATATCAATGACAAATTAAAAGTTTAGTCGTGTATGTCTGTCTCATAACCTACTAGTAGACGAGTTTGTGATCATAGCAATCGACATGTTTTGGTTGATTGTTTTAGAGAGCGGATGGGTAAAACGATGGAGCAGGTTGCAGAAATTGACGTTTGCAGCAAATCGCGAACTGGCCTATTTCATTTCTCTTTGCACACATGCACGGAATCGCACTCATACAATATTGTTAGTTTATGAACAGTTTGCGGAGCTGAAGGAAACATTTGCATGATCGGAAATCAATCCGCATGCTCTTAATAAGTCCCTGCAATTGGGAACTTTATTCCATGGCTTTGACATTTTCTTAGTCTTATGTTCGTTTCTGAAGGTATGTTTCGAAAGATTAGCAGTAAGCAGGGGGATGCACGTCTAAATATTGGCAGTTCTAATTATAGATTACATACAGCTTCATGTCCCAGGTGCTGAATAAACTGCTTATAAGCCGTCCCGTACCCTTTGAGACATTTTTATTTTCGGATGCCAAGTTTATAATAAGATTCATTTCCAGGCTTTACATTGCATTGAAAATTGCAAATTTAACACGCGTTTGTTCGTGTTCGTGCCAAATTGTTCGTGTTTTGAACATTATTATCGAGAGTGATGTAATTTTGATTGTCAAGCATTATGTTGCTACACCAGTTTTTCGCTCGCTGGTGAGATTTTCTTCTATAAAGTCACTGTAGCATAAACTGGCACATTGTACTCCGTGGAAATACATGATTAATCTTCACGATGCATAATAGATGGATGCCTGAAACGTGCAAAGGATTATATATTTGAAGGCGGACGGTAAAGTACGTATATTACCCAAGCTGTTAAGCCAACAAAACACCTGTGCGGCAGACTTTTAAAACTGATTTTCCTTTTCCTCCTTCTTCTTATGCTGATGTAAGAAGCCACTGCTGTGATGTTTTCGTTATGGCTTTAAAATCTGAACGTTTTGGCTTTCTCGCCTTTACGCATTGGGAAATATTGAACCACAGACCCAACAACGTTCTTTTAAAGGATATATAGAAGCTCGAATGCACGTTAGCCTGTTAAAAGAACAAAGAGTAATATTCGATGATCTAATTTTCGCAACAAAACTTTTTGTATTTACAGGAATCTACCGGATAACGCGATACAGACACAAATAACTGAAGGATGAAACCTGACAGTGGGTATCACCCGACCCACCGCACTTTTCGGGAAATTCTCTGTATTCAGTTTAGCTAGCAGCTCAACGGTTTTACTTCTGGTGAGGGTGATGATGATGGCCCGACACCTAGTTTACGTTAGCTTTACATAATGCTCGCAAATCATGGGGCATCAACTTTGGGGAAATTAATGTGGGTGAACATGGTTTACTGTTTCTGACAAGTTTTGATTAATGATGTTTCTTTTTGTCAGCCCCTCTGGATTGAAGGAATCGGCTTCATTATGAAATTGTTTTTGACTTTTTGCTACCTAGGTCAAAGTGCCAGGTCATGATTTTGAAATGATATATTGGGCGCTCCTTCCTCTGGTCAAATTCACCCTAAATGCAAATTTGTTTGTTCGGGGGTAAGTTGACAGCAGAGAAAACCATCGGTCACAAGCATCGTTAAGTTTCCAATGTTTTGTGATGTTGAAATCATGTTACATTGCAGGAAGAATTGGACAACTGGATTCTATTGTCAGGATGAGGTTTGGACTGTGGACTGGAGTAGTTTGACAAGAAATTGTTTTGAAAAATATTTCCAGTTTAATCTACTTTCTACCTCAATTTCAACAGCAATTTATGCAACTTATAGTTCTCATGTTGATGAAGCATAATTTTCACCCAGTGCACAGTGGGCAAGAATTGATGAAAATTAAGGAAAAAAATCTGTAGCTTTTGTCGGTTTTAAGCGCGGCTTGTAAACAAGGCCATTTCCGCTTGAAAATTGTCTGAGGAATCGAATAGAACTGGTTTTAATATCACCGCACGGATAGGGTTGTGGAGTTTCAGAGCTTATTTTGACCAATTTCCCCTCATATTCTTGAATAATGTATGGACATCTTTGCACGGAAAGACTCAATATGAACAAAATAGGGCTAGTCCAATGTAAAATTTCCTGAAGAATCGAATAAATGCTTTTCGCACGGCTCTGTGAACGAATATATGGCTGGTATTACCCCACTTCCCCTTGTATTCTTGAATAGTTTATAGATACCTTTGCTCGGAGTGGCTCAATGACGCGGCTGGGTAGCTCAGTGGTTACCCGTTCTGCTTACTGAGCAGATGGTCGGGAGTTCAATCCCAGGCCCGTCCCTTTCCTTGCCATTTGTCACTTGCCTCTTTTTATCACCACTAGATTTAATATAAAAAGCAGTCTACTGCGCTTTCTTTCATTGATCGCTGCACTTACCACAGTGCATCCATGATCTAAAAATAAACCTGCCTAACTAACACAACTATCCTTCCCGTGGCAATTGTAGAGATGCAGTGGTGCACACGGTCTCTAATAACAACGATTGTCAAACTAATCATCCTTCTTCCCCCCTCCCCAAAAGACCGTGAGGACGTGGCCGGCGCCGGTACTGATCTATAAAAGAATTAGTGAACTTGTACATTGAAGATGTAAAAGCTACTCCCAAGCTCCATCTATGTGGTTCTCTGTGCAATTACACTAGTTCTGATCAGTAAAGGAGTAGCAACTACGATATTGCACGGCCTTTTTTTTTTAAATCTTTGCTCGGAGTGGCTCAAGATCAACCAAATAACACTTATCCTATGTAAAATTCCCTGAAGAATCAAATAAAAGTTAAGAATTCTCTTATTCTGTGCGGTAAAATCAGCTAAATCTTTGTTCACAGAGCCGTGTAGTAGATGAAACAACTTCTATTCGATTTTCCAAGAAATTTTACATAGGACTAGCCCTATTTTGTTGATCTTTAGCGACTCCCGGTAAAGATATTTATAAATTATCCAAGAATACAAGGGGAAGTGGGGTAAAATTAGCAATATATTTGTTCACAGAACAGAAGTTGAAACAACCTTTACTCGATTTCCCAGGTAAATTCACTTTGGTCTTATCTTACTTTGTTGATCCTGAGGTACTCCAAGCAAAGATATCTATAAATTATTCAATAATATAAGCGGTAGTGGGGTAAAATCAGCCATATCTTTGTTCAAAGAGCCGTGCGGTAGATGAAACAGCTTCTATTAGATTTTTCAGGAAATTTTACATAGAACAAGCTTTATTTGGTTGATCTTGAGCCACTTCGAGCAAAGATATCTATAAACTATTCAAGAATACAAGGGGAAGTGGGGGTAAAACCAGCCATACCTTCGTTCACAGAGCCGTGTGGTAGTTGAAATAGCTTTTTTTTTCGATTTCCCAGCAAATTTCACATGAGACTAGCACTATTTTGTTGATCTAGAGCCTCTCAGTGGAAAGATGTCTTTAAATTATTCAAGAATATGAGGGGAAGTGGGGTAAAATAAGCTCTACAACTCCGCAACCAGGCGAACCAGCCCAGGAGGCTGAAAGCCACTCAAATAAAGCAAAGAAAAAAAAAACTCCGCAACCATATCCGCGCGCGGTTGAACCAGGTCCATTTGGTTTCTCAGACAATTTCCAAACGTTTGCTTATCTTGACAGATACGCGATTTCGTCTACAATAATGTAATAACTCGACTTACGAGACACTGGATAATTCTGCACATTGTAAGTGAAATACGCGTATCGGTCAAGATAAGCAAAGGTAGTTGGAATTAAATGGAAAATACTATTTTTCTTCTCATTTCTAGTTACAGGTATTCCACTAAACAGCGGGATTGGTTTTCAAATCTGACGCGGAATGTATTTTTTGCTCTGAATAGGGGATTTCAATTAAAAAAAAACATATTTTTTTCATCTGGATCGATGATGGGCACATTCATCCTAGCACAAAAATATTTTTTATGAATCTCAACAATTTTTTCTCGATTTTTAAACAAGAAAAATCTAATCATTTTTATTTTCACAAACCGATATGCAGTTTCACAAAGTGACATTTACTTTCAGTAACAGGGGGCTCCCGGCACTTAATTATCAGTCACAGGGGCTCCCATTATGATATAAATGTCAACTTATGTATGCTAGAAATCAATGGTTGGTTCGTTGGTTTAGGTAGTCGGTTTATTGTAGCGTGTTTCATGGTGAAATAAGATGATGTTGTCTTGCAAACAAAATGTTTTCATAATATTATGAAATTGTTTTTTCAATAGTTACGCTCGTCAAAATTAAAAAATAAATTAACTGCTATCGAACAATGTTATAATCCACATACCCCTATAATACCCTATTGGCAGAATTTGTTTAAGCAAACCTTATCAAACAAACCGATAAAATTCAACGTGGTCAAATATGGCAAGTTATTCTATACAGTTTCTTATTCTTCTTGTTGTAAGTCGATCGTCAAACGGTTCTAGAGCCAAATACCTTAACCAGAACCTTGGATTTTCATAAAATATCCATGAGAAGTGAAAATGTTTTCATCCCAGTGCACAGTGGTCCAGTAAGCTACTTTAGGCGGACATGAGGTTTTCAATGGAAATTTGTGGTATTAGAGCTGTGGTTTCTTCTGACAACTTGTTGCAAACTTATTGTGCTACAATTTTTATGAAACTATATTTTTCTTGCATTAAACGCAAGAGTGGCGTATACTCTAACTTTTTTATGAGCCAATATCGTGAGATGATATGTTCAGCAAAGTTGTATAAATTGTTATTATGAAAACTTTGTACAACATATTTTTTGTCTAGCTTCAAAACCTACTGCGATAATTCCGAATTTTAGTAAATAATCGTTTTTCGACTAAAAGTCAATTATTTTTAACTTTTACCAGCTTGCTATGTTGTTTGTTTGGACATTTGCTACAATTTTGCTGAATACACCATAGTTGTAATTCTTCTTGTTTTCATTTTATAGTAAATTTTCAGTTAAATTTACGCCATACTATAGGCCTTACAACATGAAAAGGAGCACCTGAAAAAAATATGGCATACCATGACTTGATTCAACACACCTTAGAGTTCGTTTAAGGAGAATTTGGGAGAGATGATATTTTTCTATCTTTTTTTAAGTTACTTTCTGTAATATACAGTTTTCAATAAAAACATACATCAGGAGCTCAAATAGAATCAAAACACACAGAAACCATGACTATCTCTGTTCAGTATATGACCATTTCCACGTGTTTTCATAGAAAAACGCTTATTACGATATTAGTCAATTTTCATGAAGTTTCGAGCTTCTTCAGGTAAATCAAATTGTGTCTCACCACGAGTTGTACGTCTGTTGATAAGTGAGATTTCGGGATCGGAGGTGAGAAGAAGCCACTTGAAAACTTCTTCTGTAAGCGTGGAGATTTCAGCGAAGCTTGTTTTGTCAATGGTTCATACGAAGGAGCTGCATGACGTGACAGGAACTTTTTCACAACAATGTTACATCTGTTTGCGGTCGGTAAAGCAATTGAATGACTCTTTTGAAGATGAAACATGTAGTGCCCCAGCTAACAATTTATACAACTTTGCTGAACATATCATCTCACGATATTGGCTCATAAAAAAGTTAGAGTATACGCCACTCTTGCGTTTAATGCAAGAAAAAAATAATTTCATACAAATTGTAGCACAATAAGTTTGCAACGAGTTGTCAGAAGAAACCGAAGCTCTAATTCCACAAATTTTCATTGAAAACCTCATGTCCGCCTAAAGTAGCTTACTGGACCACTGTGCAGTGTAATGATGATGTTTACTTTTCCGGTTTTCATGGATATCGCTGTCATTTCTATGCCAACTGAATTGTGTTTGCTGCAATGAATGAAGTCGGCTCTAAGTGCGGGTCAAAAATCCGCTGTCACTGTTGTTTTGATTATCAATCGGTAAGCATGAATTATATTTGATGAAATCTGAATATCATCTCTTGTGATGATTTTTTATTATTAAGTGATTTTGAATCCTAATACAAACATGGAACAACCAGGGCCGCCATCATCGTTCCAGAGCAATAGATGCTAGCAATGTTGTTCAAGAATACCCTGGACTGGGCTGCCCTTGCATTTTTTCCGATCCCGACGGGTGATTGATATTCATTGTGCACACTAAGAAATTATGAATTTTACACGAGACGTAATTCATGTTTGTAAAAAGTCGGGGAACGTAAAGGAAGATTTCGTGTAAAATTATGTCTCATGAAACTGACACATACGCAATTCGACGAAAGATGTGTTTGATTGAACGGATTTTCTCATCTCTTTGAACTCATTCTTATGTGCTAAAGGACGCTTGCATGTGTCGGTCTCAGGGGACAGAAATTTACATGACATTTTGGTAGTGTGTGGTTGATTGAATTTCATTTCTGACACTTCGAAATTCGTTTTGAAAATGAAC
>JASCZW010007541.1:0-62500 GCA_034211315.2 Aedes japonicus | reverse complement strand
AGTTAATCAAGAAGGTGAAAACGACGATATTACTAGAAATTAAACATTAACTAATTATTTTGCGATTTCAGTCAATTTCAATTAGTATTGTTGTGCAATACCTTCAACTATACGGAATAATATCGATAGTGGCAGCGACGATCAGCGTGCACAACTCAAACGGAATTGGATCGACAACGGATGGCACGGGCTCGAATGATATTGAGTGAAGAAGAAAGAGCTGTTCAAAACTACAAGCGATGGAGTTAGAAAGAAGCGTAATCATGAAGTATCAGAAAGATTTTATGGCAATCGAGCCTAAAATAACCTTATTAATTGATTACGAAGGCAAGCATACATTCCAGAAAAACTTCAACGTGCTGCATTTCAATACGTTTGGTTGATTACAATGCGGATGTATCAGTCGCCATTGGATTAATGCGTGTAGTTCGTTCCCATTATATTGCATTGAAGTTCTCAAATAAAACAACAGGGGAAGTGGTTTAAAACATTTCCAGAATTATAATCGTTGTTTTCAAATGGCTTCGATTGGCGTAATGCGCATAATAATATTTAAAACATTTAACCATACAGAGTTTTCCTCAAAATATCAATCAATCCAATCACTTTCTTATTAATTTCCAATGAAATTATACTTCGAAAACGCAACCCAGCGCATATTAATCTAAAGCTGATTACTTTCCAACCGCGTGAACGAAATCATATCACTCTTTTTCAAGCAGCACTGCCACCTGCAGCCTTCTGTTGTCTGCTCGAAGCAACAACGTTGTGTGAGGCGTTGCAGTGTAGGAAGAAAGGCTTACTTTATAAAATATTCAGGAAGTGATTGGCTGTATTTATTTTTTGAGGACGACCCGTCAGATTTTTCTCTGTAAAAGTTAGTTTCCCTATGGAAAATTCTATGTAAATTTAAAACCGCGATCGCTTTAAAACCGATCGAGCTGAAATTTTGCAAAATTATTTTAGGACCGAAAAGGCTTCCTAAAATCAATACGAAACGAGTTTTTTTTTTATGTATTTGTGTCCCAGGCTACTATCCACGATCCACTTTTGATGTTTTCTTTGACCGTTGTCGGAACTGTTGATAATGCCAACAAAGTAGCCTGCTTTTACGCCAAACTATGCGAGCAAACCTTTAGTGAAGAGACTGTTTGTTCGCATGATCTGAAATATCTGTTTTAAAGATGCAAGAAACATGAAATATTTATATCTTAAAATAATTTTTGATTTTAAACTATGGTTAAATAAAGAGAATTTACGCTAACCTCAAATAATGCGCTTATTTTCTTGCCGGCCACGATGCGATTTAAAGGACTAACGATTTCTTTGGTTTTGTCGTTCGTGTCTCTCGTTTGCTGTTTAAATGTGTTATTAAACTCAGTTTTATCACCACTGCATTCTATTTGGCAATTTTCGTTGCATCCAGCATCTTTCTCCGATTGTTGACAACCAGAACTACTTCTTCGTTTTATTTTGAGCGCTGGAACCGTTGGCTTGTCGACTGTTTTCAGTTCTGAGTCTACTATAGATAGCAAACAAAAATAAAAATAAAACATGCAAAACATATAGATTATAATAGTAAGCAAACTGACAGAGCATGCGAGTTTGGTTAACAACAAACACCTACCTCCAAGTTTATTTAGATTGGCTGCCATGTCTCTGACGGACTTTTTCTCCATTACAGCCCCTAAAATATTGAATTTGAACAGAATAAATAAACTATAGCCATTCCACAATATTTTAGAACTGTCAAATATTTCATAGCTTCATTTTTTTTTTCGGGGAATATGTTTACCGTTATTTTCAATTTCATTATTAAAGAAACCAATTTCGAGATTGGATAGTAAAATTATGACATTTTTGAGAAACAAAAATCATTCAATTATGACTTTCGGACCGTTTTACCGATTTTAATTTAATTTTAATTTAACGATAATGAGTAGTAGAAAATGATATTAAAAAGAAATCAAATTAGATAATTAAAACAATGGAAAAAAGAAATAAGCTCGATTTGTTGTATGGTTATTTTTTTTAAGAGTAAAATTTATTATTTTTTTAAATTTAAAAAGGCACTGAATAAAAACAGAATCAATGGTTCGAAAGATGTAATATTTTTTGTTGATGTCGATTTTGAGACCAGATTACTTAAAAAATTGATCATACAAAAAAACACGTTGGAAATGTGTCTCATATTATCGCACATATATGTGTAATTTTTTTTAGTTTTGTTTTGGTTATTATACATACATGTTTTTATATTACCTGGGGTAATGCCAACAATGCTGCCACCACCAATTGCACCAGGTGTTATTCCTACAATGGAACCACCAGCTGTTTGACCGGATATCAAAACAAGATCCATCTCATTTTCGATTTCGTCTGGTGTAGTTATGGTAGACTCATTTGTCCCAAACTCATTTTTTGATTCATGCCCAAGAACTGACCATGGTCGAGGTTTGGGTGCAATAATTGGAGTTTTCATTATGCCATTCCCTGGTTTTTGGAGCTCAGACTGTTGACTTTTTATAGATTCATTGCTGGGCGACTTTTCCTTATCACTGTTAGATACATTGCTTTCTGTTGTTTTACAAACACTGGGACGCTTATTTTCAGGATCTGGACTATTCTTCACTAATGGAGATTTTCTGTTGGTCGAGGGCGAAATCTTTTCCAAATTATCAGAGGACCGTGATCTGGAGGCCCAGTTGACATTCTTCATCAAAGGAGAAGCTCGCTCTAATTTTATAGGCCTTCGTTCCTCCAGAATAGGAGTCGTTTCACCAGACGTCACATTGCTAAAATGGCCTCCGTCATCTCGACTAAGAGTTGGGCTATCCATAAAGGACAGCGAACTACATTCTTCTGATGTTGGCGAAACAAGTGGAGTAAGAGTTGATGGTGTCGCTGAGCCAGGCCTAAAGAAAGCCTCTATACCTTCGTTTACACCCACCGTTGATCCATCCAATGTAATTACTGGTTTCTTTGGAGCGCGAGTTTTTGTCCGTTTTGGTCGACCTTTAGGGAAAAGGGTTGAATATTTGTAATCTTCTGCGATTAGCATAATGCAACATGATAAAGATTTTTTTTCTTCTAATTTTGTGTAATTTTAATAGCCCAACTCATGTTTAAGTTTATTTATACTGCTTACATGTATTTAGGTGCCTCCACACAAACACGATCATGTTGAATGTACCAGGCAAGCCCGTCATAAATTGTTGGAATGTAGAAATTCTCACCACATATTTTAGCCATCCATAGTTGAACTTGGGCAAAATAAGTTCATAATTGAACCTGATCGAATCAATTGCATAATTACTAGCAAACCGGAATTTCCATAAATCTATGGATTGAGAGTTCGACCTACCCAAATAAATGTGCACACTGAAAGGACTGTTGTGGTTTTAATAAACAGAAACTTAGAAATACTTTTTAGAAATACTATTCACGGCATCAGTCAATGTAAAAAACAATGTTGAAAAAAAAAGCTAGGTACAAAATACTATATAAAATTGATACACAGCACATTTTAAAATGTTTAAAGCAAACATTTTAAAATGTACTATGTAACAATTTTATACGTATGGTCTTTTTCACAGTATTTTTTACTTAGGGAAGGTCCGTTAATTATGTCACGCAGTAAGGGGGGAGGGGGGTTTGGGAAAACATGACGATCCATACAAAAAAAAAATTAAGATCCATACAAAATAACGTTACAAGGGGGGAGGGGGGCTATAAAACGTCGGTTTTTGTGTGACGTAATTAATGGACGTTCCTTTAGCTTAAACACGATTCTGCAGTTAAATTTACTATCACATGCATTCTCCCTCAACGTATTGTTGTCATTTTCACCACACCCATGGTAAAAAGAAACGCACAGTAGCGGTAATTTTATTGACGTATAAGGGGGCGAGGCGCCAGGTCACCAGTATGAGTACAAGAACTCAAACCTTACATAATACATCAGGGGATAGTTGAATGGGCTACGCAACGTTTCTTCCCATGGGGGATTTGAATTTTGCGGGATACACTATTAGTGCACACTAGAAGTGTACAATGATATTGCATCACTACCCACAGGATTGGGGAGGGGGGGATAATTGTTGGCATGTAAGGCTGTAGGGAGAAGAGTTTACATCAATCATTTGCAAATATCTAGAGTTTTTTTTTCATTGGACGAATCTGCAATTGAGAGACTCTCTTTGATTACTTTCTCTTTCATTCATATTCCATTCAGCGTTACGTTTTACATTCAACTACATTCAACATTCAAGAATCCCTCAAAAAAAATTATAATGGCGCTGTAATAAATGAAAGAGAGCGAGAGAGGAGAGAGCCTCTCATTGTTAGATTCGCCCTTTGAAAAAAAAAAAATCCTAGATATAATCTATTACCTTGTGATTAACTGTCAACGATATCTTCCAAAATACCTGTTTTGCTTGATATTACTATAATTCAGAACTTGTTCTCTCTTTTCAAGATGAGATTTTGCTTATTGTTTGGGGGGTTGGTCTTGAAATTTGTTATGAGTTATTCAGCAAAACTTCGTTTTGATGACAAGGTAATTCGCTCATTGTCGATGCGTACCTTAAAAGCTTTTGATATGTTGAGAGGGGTAATACATTTATTACTTATCTTAATTTTTAGCTTGCGTCTATTGTGACTAGTTCATTCGTTCCGTGTAGAAACAGACAGGATTTTTCATCCAGTTTCGGGGGCTTTGTCTTGAATTTTATTTGAAATTCTTCCACAGGATTTCATCTTGATGACGTAAGTATATCGTCAATTGCCGATGCGCACTGTAAGAGCTCCACTTTTCTTCAAAACTTGGTATCTAAAATGAAGTAAGCAAAATCGCCTCACGGTAGAAAGCTTTGATACAAGCATAGCATCTTGGGTTACCATTTCCATGTTCATCTCATCTCATAGCAATTTGCACAATTTGAAAATGAAAGATCGACGCGTAACCATCGGATTTCTAACTTTTTATTTAAGTTTAATGTTATTTATTTTTGGAAGTTGAAAGTAACTTAATAACAAAAGGAACAAATTCATTCACATATCAAACTCCTATAATTCCGAATAATGGATCATGAGATGAATAATGGAACTGGCTCCCCTTGTGATAATGCTTTCCAAAAATGCGCTAGGTTGTGATAATAAAGTATGCAGATTTTTCAACTGCGTTAATATGATCAAGTGCAACATTCCAACTATTCGCAAATTATGTACTTGACCATCGATCACTATCTCAGTATAATAATGTTTGTCAATAGGAAATACTAGAGGATTTTCAGACGCATTTTTGGGCTGCATTATCACTGATCTGGCAACACTAGTGTGCTTCTTTCCAAAATGGTAAAGAACCAGACCAGCCCTGGGACCTGGTAGTTGAAGTTAAACTACCTCAAGGTTTTGCCAGAGCCCAGGGAAAACGCACAGTAGCGGTAATTTATACCGTTTTTTGCGTTTTCGTCGTCCGACAATCGACGCACAGAAGGCCGCCATATTGGAATTACTTCTGTTTCACAAGTTGTTCGGTACGGTTTATATTTTGTTTGCAGTTTTTAATTTTGGCCGATCCCGCATTTATTGAAAGTGAGTCTCAAACTATTGTTAATCGATGAGTTGTGTGTGTGTGTGTGTGTGTGTGTGTGTGTGTGTGTGTGTGTGTGTGTGTGTGTGTGTGTGTGTGTGTGATCCAACGCCCACTCAGAAAAACATCTTGTACTAAAAAACTACCATTTTACCCGACTACGCCTATCTTTAAAACTACCATGAAATTTCAGTCAAATTTGCTACGTTTATGGTGAAACCTTCAACGTTTGTGGTATATTTGACAGACCTCATATTGATATCAACCGCACCATGGTTGATCTAATCGCAGGCATGGTGAAATACAACGCATTTATTTTATTTTTTTATAAATTAATTTATTTGTACAGGCTCAATCGAATCAACTTTACAGAGCCAAGTTTTCATGTTTATATACATCAGTTATCTTAGAACTAAGGATAAGGAGATAGAACCGATTACTCGCGGTCGTCTCGAGGTTAATAGGAATAACAATTTTAAGGATGGGAAAATTGGGGTGGACATTTTGAACAAAGCATAAGGAACAATGGTTTTCTTATATCTAGAACTTCATATTACAATTTTTAATTGAACGTTTTTAATTTAAAAAAAATCTCTCACTCACTCACACAACCACACTCACACACACAACCACACTCACACACACAGCACAATCACACACTGATGCACTGACCCTCCAAAATATAACCTAAACAAGTAAGTTAATCAAACTACAATCTAAAACTAATGTTAGTCAAAAACACATAAATGAGTTTCATAAACTCCAGATCGCGTGCAGCCAAAATTTCTCGAATCGGTACATTGGGTTGTCTACTTCGAGCCCGAAGGGAATCATAAAGCTCAGATCTGACTCCACGATACTCAGGACAAAACCAAATAACGTGATCTGCGTCCTGGTAACCTTAACATAAGCGAGACATGACACGAATGAAGTCTCGACCCACATCCAATCCCCTGAACCAACATTTCTTAGACACCCTAGGAGTGATAGAATGTAGCCATCGCCAATCCTTTATTCCAATTATACTGCCAGCTATCGAGTGATATCTGACGAAAAATATAGAAAAAATCGTTGAAGGCGATTTGTCGGTCATAAATATCGCCTTCCATAGCGCCCACCCTTGCAAGCGAGTCCGCTTTCTCATTGTCAGGAATCGAACAATGAGAAGGGACCCATACAAAGATGATAATAAATGAACGTGAAGATAAAGCACTTAGAAGACCCCGTATTTTCATAAGAAAAAAAAGAGGTGTGCTTTACCGGCCTCAAGGAGCGAATAGCCTCTATAGAACTAAGACTATCCGTGAAAATGAAGTATTGAGCCGGTGTAAGTGAGGCAACAGTTTCTAAGGAAAAATAAATTGCTGCCAATTCCGCGACAAAAACAGAACAAGGTGCTTGAAGTTTACGAGCGACGCTATAAATTTCATTAAATATACCAAAGACAGCGGAGTCCTCTATCAAAGACCCGTCTGTGAAAAACGTTTTAGTGTAATCAACTAGGCCAAACTTTGCAGCAAATATCAGCGGAGCAATCATAGGACGATGATGCTCTGGGATTCCACGAAGCTCCTGTTTCATGGATAAATCAAAATGAACCGAATTTCCGAAATCGAAGAAGCAATCATGATTGGGAATATTCAGCGAAGGGCTGACATCCTGTGTTATGTACAAATGATACAACGTCATGAAGCGAGTTTGAGGGTTCAACTCAAGAAGCTTCTCAAAGTTTTCGATTACCTGAGGGTTCATAACCTCACACCTGGTGAGGAGTCGGAGAGATAATTCTGATAACCGATCCGAGAGTGGCAACACTCATTGTATGAGTCGAGTGCATGCAACCTAACGCGATACGAAGACACCGATACTGAATACGTTCCAGTTTGATGATGTGCGACCGAGCCGCCGATTGAAAACAAAAACTACCGTATTCTATAACCGACAAAATCGTTGTCCGGTACAACGTTAGAAGATCTTGCGGATGCGCTCCCCACCAGGTCCCGGTAATTGTGCAGAAAAAGTTGATCCTTGGCTGGCATTTTCGCTTCAGATACTCAATGTGAGATCTCCAGGTGCACTTTGAATCGAACCAGACCCCAAGATATTGAAATGACATAGAATGAGTTATTGGTTTACCCCAAATTTGAAGCTTCCCTCAGCTACCAACTCAGTTTTCTCCGTAGAGAATTCGATACCTAGCTCTAGAGCCCAAGTAGACAAATTGCCTAAGGTATCCTGCAAGGGTCCTTGTAGATCGACCCCATTAAGTCCCATGCAGACACTACGCCGTCATCTGCAAGTTGTCTCAACGTACAGTTGTCACTTAGACAACCGTCAATGTCTTTGACATAAAAATTATACAAAAGGGGGCTTACACATGATCCCTGGGGGAGACCCATGTAGCTAAATCGTGAAGTTGTAGAGGTTCCATGAGAGAAGCTCATATGTTTCTCTGACAGCAAATTGTACAAACAATTATTCATTAATTGTGAAAAGCCACAAGCGTGGAGTTTATCCGAAAGAATTTCAACAGATACTGAATCAAAAGCCCCCTTGATATCCAAGAATACAGAAGCCATTTGCTCTTTTTTAGCAAAAGCTATCTGAATATCCGTGGAAAGCAACGGGAGGCAGTCGTTCGTTCCCTTACCACTACGAAAACCATATTGAGTATCTGAAAGCAGGTTGTTCGTCTCAACCCATTTGTCCAGACGGAAAAGGATCATTTTCTCCAACAACTTTCGAATACAAGATAACATCGCGATGGGTCGATAGGAGTTGTGGTCGGACGCGGGCTTACCAGGTTTTTGAATGGCAATAACTCTCGCTCGCCTCCAATCATCCGGTACAATGTTGAGCTTCAGAAACTGATTAAACAAGTTCAACATGCGCCTCTTCGCGCATCTGGAAGGTTCTTAAGTATGTTAAACTTTATCCTGTCAGCTCCTGGAGCCGTATTGCCACACGAAAGGAGTGCGAGAGAGAATTCTACCACTGAAAAAGGTTGGCTGATCTCATCTATCGAATTTGTGGGTTCGCGAGGAAACATTTGTGCTGGCACGAATCTGGACAAACTTTACGCGCGAACTTGAGGATCCATTGGTCCGAGTACTCTTCGCATTCGTTGTTCGTAGTTCGGTTACGCAATCTTCGCGCCGTGTTCCAAAGAGTACTCATCGACGTTCCACGCGATAGCCCATCCACGAATTGTCGCCAGTAACCGCGCTTCTTGGCCTTGATGATGCTCTTAAATTCTCGTTCGAGAGCCGTGTACCTTTTAAAGTGCTCAGGTGTTCCACGTCTACGAAAAACTTTGACCGCGTCGGACTTTTTGCGGTAAACCTCGGTGCATTGCTTATCCCACCATGGGGAAGGAGGTTTCCTGCGAAATGACGTTCCTGGAACTGGTCGAGTTTGAGCTTGAAGCGCGCTTTCCAAAATCAGGTTGGAGAGGAAGTTATATTCCTCCAGCGGTGGAAGCCCTTCTACCGTTGTTACGGCTTCATCTATTGCTGTCTTGAACCTTGTCCAATCGATATTACGAGTTAGATCATACGTGACGTTGATAGATTTCGGCGCAGTGAGCCCGGTGGCAACCGAAATTTTTATAGGCAAATGATCACTACCGTGGGGATCCTGGATCACATTCTACGTGCAGTCCAACGATAATGAATTCGAGCAAAGTGTGAGGTCTAACCTACTGCCAATCGAGAATGGACCAGCCAAACGTGTAACTTCTCCATTGTTGAGAACTGTCATATTGAAGTTGTCACAGAGGTCATATATCAAAGAAGAACGGTTGTCATCGTACAGTTCTCCCCAGCCTGTACCGTGAGAGTTAAAATCTCCCATGATCAACCGCGGAGCAGGAAGGACCGAACAAATATTTGAATGTTGTTTTCGGTTAATTGGTGCTCTAGGAGGAATGTACACAGAAGCAATGCAAAGGCTTTTATTTTTAATAACAGCCTGACATGCGACAACTTCAATACCTGGAATTGGAGGAAAATTCACTCTATAGAAGGAGTAGCACTTTTTGATCCCCAAAAGTACTCCTCCTCCACGTGAATCCTCACGATCAAGACGAATTATATTGAAATCATGAACCGGAAGATCGGTTTCGGGCGAAAGCCATGTTTCACAAAGAGCAAATGCATCACAACCGATATTGTGAGCCAAAAATTTAAATGAATCCAATTTAGGAACAAGACTTGGACAATTCCACTGCAGAACAGTGATCAAATCCTCGACCTCTTTTGGCAAATTATCCATCGAAGGAAATGATAGCTGCAAGGAGGGGCCACTTTAATGTTAATCTCTTCAAAAAAGTTTTCACAGTGGGAAGTATTGCCATAACAATGCTTTTAAGAGGGTCAAAAATTTCGAGGTATTTGAAAATGCCTTCCACAATATCATCAAATGAGAACAGCCCAGATGAAGAGGGGGCTTCTGTTCTTAAAATCGGGGCATCAGGTATTTTGGATGTCCCCGGGAGAGATGGAAAATCCTGTGTGTAGTTAGCACTACGAAAACCAGGAGGATTCGGATTAACCTTCTTTTCACTGCTCTTTGAATTGGGCATGCTGGTTTGAGGCTTCTGTTCAGCTGCTTTACCTGCTCAGATGCGTCTTCGCTTCCGTGAAGCACCTCCTGGAAAACTAAAAGATGTCCCCTCCTCAACCAAATCCGAATCAGACACGTCATCTGTCAGAGGAGCGAAAGGATTTGTATTGGTATCGAGTGGTGAAGCTTTCTTACGCATTTCTGCAAAAGATTGCCTTTAACGTTGTTTCAGAGAACGTTCCAATTTTTCCCCGCGTTGTTTATACGCCGGGCACGACGACAGAGCATGAGGAGGACTTCCCTTGCAGAAAACGCATATTAGTGTATTATCTGCACAGGGACCAGCCTCATGTTTCTCCCCGCAAGTTGAGCAGCGTGTCTTATTGCCACAATAGGAGGCCGTATGCCCCATCTGCTGGCAGTTTTGACAAATAATTACCCGGGGTACAAACAACGGTAAGCAGTAGCCAGTGCTTGATTTTCTTAGTTCACTGGAAAACCACACTGCTTTCTTAGAAAAAAAAAACTTGCGTTCACTCCACTCACTAAAGTGAATAGACTTAGAGAAAAAAAACAAATTATTTCCAAGGATCGCACTCGACTAACTCTTCCAAAATAACGGAGCGCTGGATCGAACGAACTTTCTTCTTTCGCTGAACAAAGTGGGGTGAAACGCATTTATAGTCAGGTGAAAATTGTTGGTGTTTGCGTTCAATTTAACCCTCGAACCATCTACTGCGGGTTTTTTTTTGCGTGCACCGTCCAGCAGTGATTGTATGGAAGAAAAATGTTAGCATTTTAACGAACTGTTGTCGACTCGACAAACATTTTAACCCCGGGAGTTGGAAGGTGATAGCTCTGTTGGGTTCCAGTGACCCATTTCAGAATGCCTGGTAACTCACATTCATTCCAAGGTCACTTTCACTTATAACAAGCCCCGCTTAAACACAGTACAAACATCAAATAGATATATGTACTGTGCATACGCTGCCATCATCAAATCTTATTGTTTTGAGGATGGCACGTATTTAGCAGTATCGTTCAAATTCAGATAGATCTCACCGGATATTGTTGCTGTTCAGTCTTCATTTGGACGGTTTTCTTGTGATGCATTTATGTCTCTACAGGAGTAGCACTCCGCTATTCGGCAAATAGTTTCACATCATCCTTTTCGCATGGAACAGCCTGAATACAATTAGTACATCGCGCACAAATGCAATACAATGAAAATCACAAGTAAAAAAAACACTCCTGAGAAGAAACTAACTTGCAAAATCAACATCATTGTGCAACGAAAGAAAAAAAATCTCACAGCTCTCCATCTGTACACCACGTAGTGAGTGCATCTGAAATTATATGCTAAGCACTCATGCCCGCATGAGCGTAAGCTTCGTTCTTCGCGTAGCACAATACTAACAGCACTAACAAACACTAACAACACAAACACAAGTTGATGTTAACACTTTACCCGGGGGCGAAGCACACAAAAAACGGGATAAAGCTACCGAGCATCACAATTTTTTGGAAGAAATCGATTATATTCACCTCATCTTACACAAAACGCGTGGAGATTTTATGATTTCACTGTTCGTTTAGGTTAAATTAGGGAAGCTCCATTATTTATTTATGTCACGCAGTATGGAGTGAGAGGGGGGGGTTTGAGAAAACGTGACGTTACATACAAAAAAATGGAAAGTCCATACAAAAAACGTGACAAGGTGGGGGGGGGGGGGGGTTTATAAATAGTTAATTTTTGCGTGACGTAATTTATGAGCGTTCCCTTACGAATATAGTTTTGATTTTATTTTTCGCGAAAAGGTTGCAGCATAAGCAAAACACGTCAGTTTCCAAGCACGGCTTGCTGCGATTTGTTGTTAAATAATTAATTTGTTGTTAATCGATGTGTAGTGAGCCTAAAACATGTGTTCTACTTTCAGGTCAAGACGAAAGCCCCGAACTGTATGAAATTATTGTGAATAAGTGAGGATTGGATGCATCTCTTTATTCCATCTTAATCGGTAAGTTTCCGTACATAAGGTACAGTGGGGCAAGTGGGTAAATGGGGTTTGTGAAAATAATATGTATATCTTCTTCCCCCAACAAACAAGCGTGCACTGGTATTCCATGCGGAAACCTTCGAGCCCATTTAAATCATGCCTATCAATGAAAAGGTCATGTAAATTTTAGCCCCTTTAGAAAAAAAGGACCAAAAAGTTGTTTACTTGTCAATCCTCAGTCGTGCGCCAGTTGGTTCGTGCATAATTAAAATCGATATTTCTCCGAGAAAAAAGGCGGAACAAACTCCTATGGTGCATTAGTAAATAGTTTATTTCAATAGTTCTACATTTTGATGGCAAAAGCTTTAACAATATTCGGTTTTAACAAGAAAAAGCCATAAATTGTACTACCTAGTTTTAACAGCAGGGTGGGGCAAGTGAAAATCTCGAGTAATTCATGTTAAGGGCCTAAAAGCCATTTGTAAACAATGACTTTAAATGTCGATTTCTCTTAAATCTTAAATCACTCTGGTGAAATGAAAGCAGCATCTGGTAGAATAATGTTAGTTCTATCATATGCAGTAGCTGGATATAGTAGAATTTTCGTGATTCTTGAGAGATCAACGTTTAAAGCCATTGTTTACCAATGGCTTTTAGGCCCTAATCATGAGTTACTCGAGAAATTTACTATTTAGAGAAAGAATCTCTCTCTCTCTTTCTGCATTGTAGGTAAATAGGGTTCGCAACTATCGGAGGGTAACGACACGTGCTGAATATCCTTAGCACGATTTGTACAAAGCCTTGGCAGTTGTTAAAAACAGTAAAATGTCTCAAACCGAGGTATCCAAGTGCTACGGTATTCCGGTATCTACGTTGAATAACCGGTCGAAAGGAAGACGTGGAGCAAAGAGCTCTACTCTACGGCAATACCATGTAAGATTGAAACCAGGCTAGCTGCCCAAACCATGGAAAAGTGGGATTTTGGACTTTTTAAACAAGAGATCCTCTTGGCAATTGGCCAGTGCTTTAAAGCCAGTGGATTGAACACTTCATTTAAGAATTGTGTTCCTGGAAGTGCTTTTTTAGAGGATTTATGCGACGCCACAAACTATCTCAGAAGAAACCACAAGCGGTAGAAATTGCTCGTAAAAGAAATGTCGACCCGTTAATTATTTCAGATTACTTCAGAATAGTCAACGAAGTTACCATGAGTATTCCACCTTCATGTATCTTACCTATGTAAATAACGTTCGATTGAATAAAATGAAGTTATTGTTGTTTCCTTACATTGTTGAGTTTTAAGCAATTAATAGAGGAAAGGCTTGTAAGATGGAACGACTTGTAAGATGGAACAGCGCCACTTTTGATATTCATAGTGACAACACGATCGCGCTGACAAGTGTTAACCTCAGTTTTTTACTATTCTTCAATTTTCATTTGCATTTGGAGTGAATACACTCATTCGATCTAGCTCTTCCAGGTTTCATTGTTCGAAAGTGGTGGAATAATTAAAATAGCAATTATTTCTTGTGCTTAGTAAGTGGAAAAAAATAGGTTAACATTTGTGTTGGCTAGCATTTTTGGTGTATTTTTATGATCCAAAGCCATTTCCAAACAAATCGTAATGTGAAACAATTTTTTTATGTTTTGTGTTTATGGCGTCATGTTTGTACTGTTGAGCTTGTACGATTGAACACATTTTTTTTCGTTTTAAAACATTTGAATAACATTTTTTATGTTTAAAAATGACATGGAATCAATAATAAATTGAAATATAACAATACATTTTTTGAAATTGCAATTTTCGATGGATTTCGAAAAAAGTCCATAATTTTTTTTTGATGACTATAAATATTCAGTTCCGTGGGCAAACTTGGAGTTCTTTAGTTCTTCTTTCGAAAAATCGTCGAAAATAAAAATTATACATGTTACGAGTAAAAAACGAAGCGTGTTCAATCTTACAAGCCATTTTTTAAAATTGCAAGTTTGGATGGATTTTGAAAATAGGCCATAACTTTTTTTTGATGACTATAAATAATCAGTTTATAAGCAAAGTTGGAGCCTATTAGTTCTTCTTTCGAAAAGTGTCTGGGAATCCGCGAAAAAATAAAAATGTACGTGTTACGAGCAAAAAACGGATCGTGTTCCATCTTACCCTTTCCTATATTATTTTTTTAGGGAAAATTTTATTAGGAACACGTTAGGAAGCAAGTGAAAAATTTGAGCACGTTCCCTAAATATTGATCCCATTTTTTTCCATACACTTTTAAATGAATGTCAAGTACGTATGTCAGCATAGAATTGATTGTATAAAATAATCATGACTAAGTCACCTTGATTTATTTTCATATGATAATGTTAACACGCATCAAACATTAGCTACACGATTTTCATTGACCACTTGCCCCACTGTACCTTATTCTAGTTACGGGTAGTCAACGTTGGAATTTTGTTTGTTCAAACAGACCATAATTAACGAGCGGCAGTTCATTATTTTTCATTGGAAAAAGTAAGTGCTTCCAACAATAAAACTCCCGAATTACAACGGTTTAAAATTGCCTCCTCAGCAGCACATGGGAGTTGAAAAACTTTTTATCTCAGGACAAGGAGTAACACTCGATTTCCTGAAGGATAGCGATGAAGCATCGTTGAACGAGGTTTTTTTTTCTGTTGTTAAGTGAACGTGTCTTATGCATGTCCTCCGAAGACAATTACAACACTGGTCTGAAAGTTTATTGTACTCGAAAGATGCATCTCTGTAGAGAAATTCCCAAGGAAATTGGGCGCCTGGTCCATCTAAACATCCTCTATTATCTACATCCGTAACGCCAGATCTTTTCGAAGACATGCTTGAGAAAAACGAAAAGGAAAAATTGTCCGGTATTACCATGACCAGCATAGTTGGTTGGACTCGCAGCACAGAAAATATCTGACCCATATCGTTGTAGACTACTTAATTGGTAATGAACGATATTTTACACTAACCGATATGGCAAAATTTGCACGTTGCATCGCTGAGCGATTTCCTTCAGAGCTGGCAGAAATCAAAGCTTATTTTTTGATACAATTTCCAATCCATTCCATATTTCAGGAAGTCTACTATAACTCTCGAGACTCAAGGATTGAAAATAAGCATCCCACTGGACTCATTTACGACAGTTTTCATAACCGGAACAAAAAGGCTCTGTTGGATAAGCATCAACAGCAATACACAGATATCGATTATTGGAAGTTAATCAAGGCAAAAGCACTGGTGTCAGATGAAGGTAATTTTTCATTAAGCAATAGCTGATTCTATACGTAAATACTCTATCCCACAGACATCGAAAAACAGAATTCCTCCAAAAATTGGCTCCGAAATAATTTACAACTGGCAGAAAAAGTCTTTAGACTTTGGAAAGAATCCTTCTTGCTACGTGTACGGACCATAGTGCAAGATACAGATATAGGCAAGACGAACGTTTTAACAGAATGGCCAAGATTGATGGATGAAAATGGATATCTGTTGGTAATATTTGTTTGAATTTGCTAAAAGCACGTTTAACCCGAAATTATACATTTTTAAGATCAACGCAGACTGACATATACGGAAAAGTGAACGATCGTACCGATATTTTCGATGCTTGGGTAGGATTTAGAGCTTCAAAACTAGGGCCATCTGAGGTTTTAAAAGATTTAATTGACGTGTTCATTGACACAGAGCACAACGGCATTGAATTTGAAATAAAAGGAAAGAATGTTCGTGTGCATTTTGTTCTAATGGGTATCTCAAGAGATAATTTGGGAATAAATACGTTGCTGGAGTATGCTACGTCCTTCAGTTCATTGCTTTATTGTAGATTTTGCACTACCAACATATATGAAGCGCAATCAAACATAATGGTGGACGTAAATTACAACCGTAATAAAAGCAATTATGCTGTTGATTTACAAAAGCCATTCAAAGAATCAGACATAAAAGAAGAGTCTGCTTTCAATAAATTAAAGCATTATCATGTTGCAGAATTTTCCTGTGTTGATCTAATTCACGATTTCTATTCTCATGGAATTTGTAGTTACGACTTGTCACCTTTATTATCTTACATCGTCAAGAATTTACATATTTCACTGAAAACCTAACTACCGAATACAAACGTTTGATTGCAAGCATAGCATAGCATAGCATAGCATTTTCCAACCATACATAATCCTGGGTTGGCTGTTGTAGAGACGATAGAAGCGCCAGAAGAGCTGCCTTGGATATGACAGACTCTTCATCCATCGATCTCTTTGCACAACACCTGGCCAGGTCCTTATGATCAGCGAGGGATGGGAGGGAAATGTTGATTAGATGTCTACGTAAGAAGATGCTGAGAACTCAAGCGAGCTTCATAGACATCTGGAGTTGAAAGTTGGATGGGATTGTGCGGGAGGCTTTCCCAGACGAGAAAGCAAGTGCATATTTATATGTGTATAGGTCGTTGGGAGTGGTTAAGCTAAGAAAGTTGATGCACTTCTTTGTTTTCCGCTTTCCTGGGCTATAACACAGGCGTTTGCTTGTAGTCAGGCTCCGTATCCAAGGGTGTACTGTCTTTTTTTTGCTTGAGAGCTTGTCTGCCGGTTGGGACATGAGCACTAACTCTTGCCTTAGCCTTACGGCTTATGGTTATAGGTCATTACTCGCTTTCTAAAGCGAAAAGAAGGACGTGCCGTCACAAAGTCAAACGCCTTCCAAACTCGAAAAAGGAAGCACTCCTGCTTATACCTCGAAACTCATAGTATGAGTTGAGTTCATGCAGCCTAACGCGGTACGAAGACAACGGTACTGGATTCGCTGCTTCAGAATGAGTTTTCGCGGCGGATTGAAAACAGAAACTACCGTACTCGAGAACCGACAGAATCGTTGTACGATACAGCTTTATCAGATCTTCCGGGTGGGTTTGAGTTATTGTTTTACCCATGAGTTGAAGCGGTATTTGTGCTGGTTCACGCTTCCTAGAAGAAAACAAATAACTCAGTTTTCTCCGGAGAGAATTCGATACCCAGCTTTACAGCCCAGGTAGACAAATTGTCTTGGGTATCCTGCAACGGTCCCTGCAAGTTGTTCGCCCCTGGTCCTACAATTGAAACAACGGCGTCATCCGCAAGCTGTCTTAGCGTGCAATTTTCCATGAGGCAGCTATCGATGTCTTTGACATAAAAATTATAAAAAAAGGGCTTAAACAAGAGCCCTGGGGGAGACCCTTGTAGCTAATTCGTGAAGTTGTCGAAGACCCAAGAGAAAAGCTCATATGTTTCTCAGACAACAAATTGTACAAATAGTTGTTTAGAAATGGTGAACGGCCACACTCGTGGAATTTGTCTGAAAGGACGTATACACAAACTGAATCAAAAGCCCCCTTATTGTCCATGAAAACTGAACCCATTTGCTTCTGTTGAAAGCAGCGCAAGACAATCGCTCGTTCCTTTGCCTCTGCGGAAACCAAATTGAGTATGAGATAGAAAGCCATTAGATTCAATCCATTTGTCGAGCCGATGGAGAATCATCTTCTCTAGCAGCTTCCGTATACACAACATCGCAATTGGATGATAAGAGTTGTAATCCGACGCGGATTTCCCGGGTTTTTGTATACCTATAACTCTAACCTGCCTCCATTCATCCGGAACAATATTGCTTTCCAGGAACTGATTAAATAAGTTCAGCAAGCGCCTCTTTACGACGTCTGGGAGGTTCTTCAACAAGTTAAACTTGATTTTATCCATTCCTGGCGCAGAATTGTTGCATGAAAGAAGAGCAAGTGAGAATTCGAGCATCGAAAAGGGCGCATCCAATTCGTTACGATTGGTTTGAGTATCGCGAGCAATTCGTTGCACCGGAACCGAATCTGGGCAAACTTTCTTGGCGAACGCGTAGATCCACCGGGAAGAGCTTTCCTTGTCGTCATTCACCGACGACGCATTTCGTATTCTTCTTCCGACGGTCCAAAGAGTTCTCATCGACGTCTCACGCGATAGCCCTTCGACGAAGTGACGCCAATATCCGCGTTTCTTGGCTTTGGCGAGGCTCTTAAACTTACGCTCAAGAGCAATGTACCGCTCGTAGTTATCTCTCGAACCGCGCTTCCGATATGCTTTGAACGCGACGGATTTTTCACGGTAGACCTCAGTACATTCGTCATCCCACCACGGAGTGGGCGAACGTCACCGAATTGTTGATCCTGATACCGGTCTGCGCTGTGCCTCGATGGCACATTTGGGATTAACCCGGATAAAAACCGATACTCTTCCAACGGAGTAAGGACTTCGACCGATTGCTCGCCATCGATTATCGCTTCAGCGAATTTACCCCAGTCGATGCACTTCGTGAGGTCGTACGCAACGTCGATCGAGCGAGGTTGACACGAACCATTGGTGATTGAAATTTTGATAGGCAGGTGATCACTACCATAGGGATCTTGAATCACTTTCCACGTGCAATTCAATGATAGTGAATTCGAACAGATTGAGAGGTCTAATTTGCTTCCAGGGTTTGGAGGTGGAGCCACGCGTGTTACTTCCCCAGTATTCAAAATAGTCAAGTTGCAGTAGTCCATGAGGTCTAGTATCAATGCAGAACGGTTGTCGTTGTACGGTGACCCCCAGGCTGTACTGTGAGAATTAAAATCTCCTAAGATCAACCGTGGCATTGCGCGGCAAATAGTCGAAAGATCCCTGCGGGATATTACCGTATTCGGCGGCATGTATATGCTGACTAGACTAAGACTTTTGCCTCGAATAGTCACTTGGCATGCAACTACTTCAGGGCCTGTCATCGAGGGGAGATCAATTCTATAAAAGGAGTGGAGCTTATTAATCCCCAATAGCACCCGTCCATATGAGTCCCCTCGATCCTGCCGAATAATGTTAAAATCGTGGAAAGAGAAATCTTTATCAGAAGAGAGCCATGTTTCACAGAGAGCAAATACGTCAAAGTGCGATTTGTGAACTAAAAACTTAAAAGCGTCCAAATTTTTAAGAATACTTCTACTGTTCCATTGTAGTGCTTCGATCATATCCCCGACCTCATTGGATAAATTATCCATCGAAAGATATGATTGAATCAAGAAGAGGCCATTTTGAAGACAGTTTCTTTAGAAGAGGTTTTACAAATGTAAGGATCATGTTGATGATGTTTCTCGTTGTCAGTAAGACCTCGAAAATGGTGAAGATGAATTCCACAATCCTAGAAAGAGACATTTTTTCGGAGTCTTCGACTTGGCAGGGTCGAGATTCCGGATGCCTTGGTAGTTGGCGTTCTGGGCAAAAAACTGGAACAACTGGGGTTTTAGATATTCCCGGAAGTGGCGGAAAGTCACCAGCCAGTGGTTTAAAACCTGGAGGAGAAACTTTTTTTGTATTGCCACCACTTCTTAAATTGTTCAGAAGAGGGTGGGAAGCCTGTTCTACAGTCAGCGCGTTTTGAGATGCTTGCTGACGGTGCCGTTGATGTCTTGCTGTAGCGCGCTTTCTCTTCGCTCCCGTCTGAACAACAGAGTACTCCTCAGCATCCTCAAAGTCTGAGCCCTGATCATCTATGGGCAGGGAAGAAAATATATTGTTGTCTGGTTGGGCTGGTGTACAGCGGCCGGTGGGATCTTTTTAAGTATCTCTGCAAAAGACCGCTTCGACCGCTGCTGCAGCGAACGAATTTGGTGTTTCTCCCGCTCTATATACTTCGGGCATACAGTGAGATCATGTGGTGCTTCCTCAAAGCATATACACTTGGGGTCCGTACTGCAGGGACCCTCCACATGTTGCTCACCGCATTTGCCGCATCGTGCTTTGTTACAGCAGTAAGGTGCAGTATGACCCAACTTCTGGCACTTGTCATAGTGCATGACCGTCGGTACATAGAGACGAACAGGTAAACGAAGCTTCCCCAACACGAGGAAATTCGGCAGGGCAGCTCCAGAAAAGGTCAAACGAAACGAGTTTGAGGGCTTTTTTGTGCCATCGGATGACACATGGTTCATTTGCCTGACATCAAGTACCTGAACTGATGAAACGGCACGATTTTTAAACCCACCAGTTCCATGGGACTTGAAAGCGCACGTCAAAAACGGTTCGGTGACCACTCCGGCTATTTCTACTACGTGCGAGGGAAGATACGCGTGGTATTCTAGAGAAAAGAGCTCTGAGGCAACAATCCTGTTAGCTTCTTCACGATCACTTAGAGTGATGCGACTGCGACTGGGAAAGGTTATATCTTGAATGCTCCGAAACGACTTTGCCAAATCTTTTTCTATTTGAAATTTATTCAACGGTTTACTCTTGGGCCGAAAGAAAACCAGAAAAGGACCTTTAGTTCCGGGTAGATAAGCTTTCCGGCGGGGGAGCTCGGAGGAGGATGTACCAGAAGTTGTTTCAGTTGGTGTTGGCTCCGAAGCTTGTTCTGCCTCCATTAAAGGTAAATGGGGAAAAGGTTGTAGAATAGGAGGAATATCATCATCCGAAACATCAGACTCCTCCCAACCACGGCTCGAATTATTTTCATCCATCGTGGGGACTTAGAACGCCCACGAGGAGAATTAAATAATAATGTTCAATTCAATATAAGGAAGAAAAATTGAAAAAAAATATATACTATAAAAATGTAAAACACAATAAAGATTTTGGAAACTGATACGTAGGTTAGTTATTTATTTTATCGCAGCGATTATATTAACCTAAAACATGCAAAACAAAATTCACATACACAGCTCCTATCACAGAGAGAAAAAAAAATCAAAAATTAAGAAAAACGAGATCCACTTATAGGTGGATTAATCAATAACCAAACCAAAAAAAAAAAAAAATATACTTATAGAATACTAATAAATACTTATAGAATACTAATCAATATTAAGAAATGTTTCTTGTTATCTGGGAGGATTAATCAACAAGAAAAATTTCAAACCAAAGAAAAAATAATATGTAAACAAAAAAAAAAACAAAAAAAAATATAAATAAATAAATGAAACATTTTTTACTGGTGAGGTACTTCTGCCTGCTAGGGGGATTATCCTCTATCGTCAGAGAGAAGTGGAGCAAAGTGGAAATAAAAAGAAATGTTTACCTATTGTTACACTTTGGTATGATGCGGCTGCTAACCTCGGTCTGCACACAGGCTATTGTAAAGCCTCCGGGTGCGTGAGGAACAAAGCCTCGATGGAACCGATGTGATGGTGCGGTGTTGATGAGATGTGATGATGATGATGATGATGATGATAGCCTTTGTGGGGGAGAAGAATATTCTTCCCACTTCCGGTGTCGATTACGGGTCGTTGGATGGTCCTTTACAAGCCTCGCCTGTAAAGGCCACTTCCTTCGTCCGAACGTCGCACTGTGGCACTATTTTACCAGCTGTTACGCCTGCCTTAGTGCAGAAATAAAAACCACGATCGTGGGAAAAAAAACCGATATCCAAAACGTAATTCGATTGCGGAGCTAACGAAGTTAAACTTGCACACTCGGACGTTCGACAAGGAATGCAGTTTAGAGACTCCTGGCTGATCTGGCAATAGCGGAGTGCAACCTCGGGTAGTCAATTATACCCATGCCCATGTTCTTGCATAATAAGGCTTTGTGCACAAATTACGTAACGCATGAAGAGGAGGGAGGGGGTTGAGCAACCGTTACTTATTGTGACATATGGGAGAGGGGGGTTTTAAAATCGTTACGTAACAAAATAACCAATTTGGTATAAAAAATCAAAAGTGAATAACCAATTTGCATTATTAAAATTGCCTGTGTGCCAAGCAAAGTAGGAAGTAGCAAGTAGGAAAGGGTTTATTTATACTGGTTAAGAACTATGTTTAAAAATTCTGGGAAAACCCTACGTTCAATACGTCAAATGAAAGCTTTCAATCCATATTTTGAAGGAAATATTTCGAAACTGAGCCAAAACTTTGCCACGTTTGCCATAACTTGGACACTGCACCAATTATCGCCATAGTTTCCTTTGATGGCCAATCACATGTGTTCCTTATGGGCGTGGCGATAATAAAAACACATTTTGCCAAGTGAAAATTTTAAGAAAAATGGATTAAGGTGAATTGAGGAAGCATTGCTTTTGCTATTGGTACAATAATAATCATTGACTATGCGAGAGTAAATGTGCAAGGTATTCCTGGTGCAGTTGAAAACCGGAATATAGCAGTCGCGCCAATCGATTTTACTCCCGTTCCATAAGTCCAAACAATGGCGCATCTAGTGCGCTGTATGGCGCATCTAATGCGCTATACAGCGCACTAGATGCGCCACTGTTTGAATTCATAGAACGGGAGTAAAATCGATTGGCGCGACTGCTATATTCCGGTTTTCAACTGCACCAGAGCGGTTCCTTATCATTTCAGCAACGAGTAATTTTCATATTTTTTTATTTGCATGAATCCTTGCATACAAGTTTTTGGGGAAGAAAAACGCCGTTTTGCATACTTGGTTCGCTATTTTGAATCTAGCCTTATTTATGAGAAGGGCCTATGAAAAATGCACATGATATCTTCAAAAAATTGTATCTCGGAAACGGTTTGTCCGATTGGTTTGGTGTCTTCGGCGAAGTTTTAGACAATTGTTGGTGCTATATGGAAAAAAATATGCACGGTAAAAAAAAAGTTTGGTTTTTGTGTTTTGAACTAAAATTCAGATTTTCCCTTGAAAGTTACATGTCAATAATTTTTTAATTATTCTTATGTTATAGCTGACTAAAAATGCTATCTAGTGCACAGTGGGTTGTTCTGGAGAAAAATAGGTTACAATGAAAAAAAATTAAAAAAAAATTACAATTTTCAAAAAAGCTATTAAGAAAAGTCAAAAAAGGTTTGTCACCCTAATTTAATGAAAGTACATCAAATTTGCAAGCAAAAAGTACTGCGGTAACATTTTTCTATGATGCACCGTTTAGAAGATATTACTGATTCAATATTGATTTTTTTGATAACTTAATAAATTTTGGCCCTTTTCGGATGTATTCCGTGTTTTTATAGTTTCAAAAGTATTTTTTTCGGAAAGATTGAAAAATTTGGAGTTAAAATGACACTGACAGCTTAAAGATTCGAGTGAAATTCTCTGCCTTAAAAGTATTTTGAAAAACAAGTTACAAAATCCCACTATCAGGAACAATGATTTCTTCCAGTTATTTTTGGTGTATTGTGTTGAAAATGTGCATTCAACTCTTGCATATCGCCTAACAGTTTAATCCATTTAAACTGGATGTGTTTATACTGTGCATATTTTCTCTCTATTGCCGAACATCGCCACAGACATCAAACCGATGAGACAACTCGATTTCGAGATACACCTCTTTGAGAACTGCAAATGCAAGCTCCTCAATTAGCAAGATTCAAAAGAGCGAATTAAGCTTATTTTTCAGGGATGGTGGTTGTGCGCAATAAAAAATAACATTATATGTTGGATATCATCAGTTTATTTTTATTCCTGTATTTTTATAAAATTATTGTTTACACAACTTTCTTAACAATATCGAATATTTTGGCATCATTGTCAGGACAGTTTTGCCTTTATTGTATTTTCTGATAGAGGAAGAAATGAGTGAAATTTTTGAGTTCCTTGAATTGTTTTTGCATTATTATATTGATTATTTAGCTGCAAAGACATATTTTCGTATTCTTCTGTAGTAGAATAACAATATGACAACTTTGTAAGTTCTTCTTCTTTTCGTTTGTTTGCCCAATTAAACAACTCTCTTGCAGTTTTTATCGGGTGTTCGCGTTCTTTGGCTAAACTTGCTCTGGTAGCCATGCGTTTTATCGTACCTCCAATAGCATCGCATGGACCTTTTCCGTGCGATGTGGCGAAGAAATGCCATTCAGCGTCAATACCATACTTTGACTTAAATTTACAAAGGCTAGAAAAGTTTTTTCGTTTTTTATACTGTGAAGCAGCACCATCTGACATAAAATAATTTTTTTTTATGTTTTTATTTTGATCAATTTGTAAAAAGTTTATCATTTTATCAATAAACAAATTAACAGCGACTGAATCATGTCTTAGTTCTTCAAAAATTATAATGAAGCTAAAATGTTTAATTTGCATATTTTCAGTATAATATATTACGAAAGGATGGATTGTGGCCTGATGCACGTTCCAATGGTGTGATTGAACTTCATCCTGCAATTTTGCTGGAATTTTGAAGCTGTAATTTTCAGGAAAGTCACAAATAGCTAAAAATTCACCATCTTGCAAGTTTTGTTTTGTAGTTTTCAAAAAATTGGATTGTTCGGTTTTTACAAAATCATGCAGAATCAAACTTTCTAATTTTGAGCTGAAAAATGAAACAAACTCATCGGTTTGCTTTACAATAGTTTCTAAATCACATCTGTCAGTGGTAACCCTTTGTTCGAATGAAAGCTTTTCAACAAAGTTTTCTTCCAGTTGTTTCAATAAACTGTCTTCTAAAACTGAGGTATCTGGGCAGTTTTTACATCTTCGTAGATGGCAATGAGTTGTCTTATTTTCGCAAAGTAATCTATTCGTTAATGTTTTTAGATCATTCAAGACATTGTATTTTTTTAAGCTATGTAGAATTAAATTGACATTTTCATGCGTAGTGCAAACGCAAACATTATGTGTTCCTGTGATAGTCAATAGTTTACATTGCCTTGGCCGGAGGCTTGCAAATGATGAAAACCCTATTTTTACATTGACGTACATTTCATTAAAGCGATTAAAAACTTCTCTCAATGTCATCATTAACAATCTTTTCTGAACAGCTAATCTCTTATTTCCTGTCTTTACGCTAACAAAATCTCATTGCACGGCTTATATCATCGTCCTCAAAAAAATTCAAAAACAGTTCATACTTGTTAGCACGTTTTCAGCACAACGCACCAAAAATCACTTGAAGAAATCATTGTTCCTGATAGTGGGATTTTGTAACTTGTTTTTCAAAATACTTTTAAGGCAGAGAATTTCACTCGAATCTTTAAGCTGTCAGTGTCATTTTAACTCAATATTTTTCAATCATTCCGAAAAAAATACTTTTGAAACTGAAAAAACACGGAGTACATCCAAAAAGGGCCAAAACTTATTAAGTTATCAAAAAAATCAATATTAAATCAGTAATATCTTCTAAACGGTGCATTTAAAAAAAATGTTACCGAAGTACTTTTTGCTTGCAAATTTGATGTACTTTCATAAAATTAGGGTGACAAACCTTTTTTGACTTTTCTTAATAGCTTTTTTGAAAATTGTAGTTTTTTTAAAAAAAAATTTTTTCATTGTAACCTATTTTTCTCCAGAACAACCCACTGTGCACTAGATAGCATTTTCAATCAGCTATAACATAAGAATAATTAAAAAATTATTGACATGTAACTTTCAAGGGAAAATCTATATTTTAGTTCAAAACACAAAATCCAAACTTTTTTTTTACCGTGCATATTTTTTTCCATATAGCACCAACAATTGTCTAAAACTTTGCCGAAGACACCAAACCAATCGGACAAACCGTTTTCGAGATATAATTTTTTGAAGATATCATGTGCATTTTTCATAGGCCCTTCTCATAAGTAAGGCTAGATTCAAAATGGCGAACCAAGTATGCAAAACGGCGTTTTTCTTTCCCAAAAACTTGTATGCAAGGTTTCATGCAAATCAAAAAATACAAAAAATAAAAACTGGAAAAATTTCCCACTTGTTCGTGGAATCGCTCACCAGGAATATTTGTTTACTCAAAAACAAACAAATCTGTCATTCTCTTACATGCTAGGAGGCAAATCCACCTTGCAGGAGTTTTTTTTCAAATAGCTTTGCTGATTTTTTCTTATCAATGTGAATCATCTACCTTCTTCTTTTTAAATTTACTTTGCGCAACACTAAGCTAAGTTCAAAAAATTTATTTAGATATGACAAGAATGTCTCATTCAGTCACTGGATGTGAATTATGCGGAGATGTTAAGTCAGCAGGAAGAAGAGCGGCAATACCATGCTCTATATCCCTCCCGCAAGTTTTGGGGTTGGATATTTTCTCGGCTTCCCTATACTGCCGTTATTAGCATAACTGTCCCATGTATATAGGGAATCCCATAGAACATGGGACAGTTATGCGTATAACGGCAGTATAGGCATATAGCATCTTCGTGAATGTCACACAGTATAGAAATGATAGTATTGGCTTTCTCAGTAAATGACTGTGGGCTCATATAAAAGAAGCTCTGTTCAAGTTTGCATGGTAGACTTTGAATTGGTAACAAACATGAACGGAAATTTGAAGATAAAACCAGATCATGTAACTTATTATCGAATGGAAGATTGAACGGGAATTTTATCATGTCATCTACACAATATCGTATAAATGATCGATTGCTACATATGACAAGTTTTTTTTTTGAATAATAATAAAATAATTTTGAGTGATTTTGATTGTTCTATATTTACTTGATTTAATAAACGATCGGCAGTAATTCAATTTCCATTTTATTGTTTAACAAACAAAGGCGGATCTGATGGGGACCCGATGATGGATGATCCTCCGTACAAACCAGCGAATTTATCTTCTTCTAGAACCGACCAATCGGTAGCAAACATGTCGTCAAGATACATATCAGGCGATAACAATTCATCTGAATCCATTATCGGGAGCTCCGCCAAGCTAGTCGAGTACTTGTCGAGTTCTTCATAGGAGTGCGCTGCATTTGAAAAACCTTCGGTAAAATTGAAGTAGTCCGGAATGCTATAATGTGCACTGCCCTCGAGAAAGTGATCTAAAAACATGATCAAATCGTATGTTTAACGATAATTTCACTCTTCTGGGTGAGATAAATAAAGTAAATAATCAAAACAACTGAAACCGTACCTTCGATTCTTTCGTCCGGCTGGTTAAATTCAAATAAACCTGGATCTCTAATCGTAAGCTAAGTCTCTGATTCGATCCTGAGCACTGCACACAGCCCTTTTTTGCATAATTGATCGCAAAACCACGGCCTTTCGTTTTTTAGTTTAAAACGGTATTTGTATGTCGTTTGTTCACAGAAAATGATTTGTTTTTGAATACATTTGTTTTTCATCTTGTTGTCATAGTAACCGTGGGAAGTGTTGTCGATATGAAGTTTCATTTGTTTGACTCACAATAAAAATTTACGTTTTATCAATTATTTCAAGCATATAAATCAAAACATCAAAACTTGTTAAATTTAAATAACATTTTATTACTATCCCCTCAAAATTGAATTAGACTAGAGTTTTTTTTTAATTTTTGGAATCTCTACGTTTAGTATCAACTGACATCACTGGATTTAATGATTTATGATTTTCCACCCATACTATTGTCTACACAGTGCACGATTGACTGCAAATTAAAATCGAAAGAACCATTTCAACATTGAGAGTAAATTTAATATTTTGTTACAAATATTACAGTTCGTGACAAGATAAGTGTTTCAAGTAGTAGTTTATCCTCCAATAGCTCTTGTCCTGATATGGTGTTTGAACTATGTGTGATGTCATGGTTTATTTTTTTTTTTTAATAATCATTTATTTGTACAGGCTCAATCGAATAAACTTTACAGAGCCAAATTTTCATACTTTTATACATCATTTATCTTAAAACTAAAGTTAGGAGGATAGAGCCGATTACTCGCGGCCGTCTCGAGGTTAATAGGAATTACAAATTACGGATGGGAAAGAGGGTGGGAATTTAAAGTATGGTTTACATAACACATTAAATTTAAATTCTAAATTATTGAAACACTTATAACTACACAACTTTTGGTTTTCTTTTTATTCGAACATTTTTGAAAGAGAGAAAAAAAAACACACGAACACTGAAAAAAAAAACTTATACTAAACATACATGTTAAACTAACTACAATCTAATGCTAATGTTAGTCAAAAACACATAAATGAGTTTCATGTACTCCAAATCACGTACAGCCAAAATATCTCGAATTGGCACATTTGGTTGTCTACCTCGAGCCCGAAGGGAATCATAAAGCCCCGATCTGACCTCACGATGCTCAGAACAAGACCAAATAACGTGATCTGCGTCCTGATAGCTTTGTTCACATTCACAGAGATTGCTGTCGCTCAGCCCAACCCGGTATAAATGAGCGTTCAAAGAATAATGATTGGACATGAGGCGAGACATGACACGAATGAAGTCTCGACCCACATCCATCCCCCTAAACCAAGATTTCTTCGACACCTTTGGGATGATAGAATGTTGCCATCGCCCCAAATCTCCTTTACTCCATTTATGCTGCCAGCTGACGAGTGACTGTTGACGAAAAATAGTAAAAAATTCGTTGAAGGCGATTTGTCGATCATAAATATCGCCTTCCATAGCGCCCACCTTTGCAAGCGAGTCCGCTTTCTCATTGCCCGGAATTGAACAATGAGAAGGGACCCATACAAAGGTGATGGTAAAATAACGCGAAGATAAAGCACTTAGAAGCTCCTGTATTTTCATGAGAAAATACGAGGAGTGCTTTACCGGCCTCAAGGAGCGAATAGCCTCTATAGAACTGAGACTATCCGTGAAAATGAAGTACTGATCCGGTGGTAATGAGGCAAAAATTTCTAGCGTAAAATGTATTGCCGCTAATTCAGCGACATACACGGAACAAGGGGCTTGAAGTTTACGGGTGGCGCTATAAATTTCATTAAATATTCCAAAGCCTGCTGACTTCTCTATCAAAGATCCGTCAGTGAAAAACGATTTAGTGGAATCAACTTGGCCAAACTTTGCAGCAAATATCATCGGAGCAATCATAGGACGATGATGCTCTGGGATTCCACGAAGCTCCTGCTTCATGGATAAATCAAAATGAACCGAATTGTCGAAATCGGAGAAGCAAACACGATTGGAAATGTTCGGCGAAGGGCTGACATCCTGTGTTATGTACAAATGGTACAAAGTCATGAAGCGCGTTTGAGGATTCAACTCAAGAAGCTTCTCAAAATTTTCGATCACCTGGGGGTTCATGACTTCACACCTGGTGAGGAGCCGGAGAGATAATTCTGAAAACCGATCCGAGAGTGGCAACATGCCAGCCAGCACTTCAAGACTCATGGTGTGAGTCGAGTGCATGCAACCTAACGCGATACGAAGACACCGATACTGAATACGTTCCAGTTTGATGATGTGTGACCGAGCCGCCGATTGAAAACAAAAACTACCGTATTCCATAACCGACAAAATCGTTGTCCGGTACAACGTTAGAAGATCTTGCGGATGCGCTCCCCACCAGGTCCCGGTAATTGTGCAGAGAAAGTTGATCCTTGGCTGGCACTTTCGCTTCACATACTCAATATGGGATCTCCAGGTGCACTTAGAATCGAACCAGACCCCAAGATATTTAAAGGACATAGAATGAGTTATCGGCTTACCCCAAATTTGAAGCTTCGGTTGTGCTGGGTTATGCTTCCTAGAAAAAACTACCAACTCAGTTTTCTCCGTAGAGAATTCGATACCTAGCTCTAGAGCCCAAGTAGACAAATTGTCCAAGGTATCCTGTAAGGGTCCTTGCAGATCGATCCCATTGGGTCCCGTGACAGACACTACGCCGTCATCTGCAAGTTGTCTCAACGTACAGTTGTCACTTAGACAACTGTCAATGTCTTTGACATAAAAGTTATACAAAAGAGGGCTTAAACATGATCCCTGGGGGAGACCCATGTAGCTAAATCGGGAAGCTGTAGAAGTTCCATGAGAGAAGCTCATATGTTTCTCTGACAGCAAATTGTACAAAAAATTATTCATTAATGGTGAAAAGCCACAAGCGTGGAGTTTATCTGAAAGAACTTCAACAGATACTGAATCAAAAGCCCCCTTGATATCCAAGAATACAGAAGCCATTTGCTCTTTTTTAGCAAAAGCTAACTGAATATCCGTGGAAAGCAACGCGAGACAGTCGTTCGTTCCCTTACCCCTACGGAAACCATATTGAGTATCTGAAAGCAGGTTGTTCGTCTCAACCCATTTGTCCAGACGGAAAAGGATCATTTTCTCCAACAACTTTCGAATACAAGATAACATCGCGATGGGTCGATAGGAGTTGTGGTCGGACGCGGGCTTACCAGGTTTTTGAATGGCAATAACTCTCACCCGTCTCCAATCATCCGGTACAATGTTGAGTTCTAGAAACTGATTAAACAAGTGCAACATGCGCCTCTTCGCGACGTCTGGGAGGTTCTTGAGCAAGTTGAACTTGATCCTATCAGCGCCTGGAGCCGTATTGCCACACGAAAGGAGTGCGAGAGAGAACTCTACCATTGAAAAGGGTTGGCTAATCTCATCTATCGAATACGTGTTTTCGCGAGGAATCATCCGTGCCGGCACAGAATCTGGACAAACTTTTCGCGCGAATTTGAGGATCCATTGGTCCGAGTACTCTTCGCTCTCGTTGTTCGTAGTTCGGTTACGCAACCTTCGCGCCGTGTTCCAAAGAGTACTCATCGACGTTTCGCGCGATAGCCCGTTCACGAATGTTCGCCAGTAACCGCGTTTCTTGGCCTTGATGAGGCTCTTAAGTTCGCGTTCGAGAGCCGTGTATACTTCGAAGTGCTCAGGTGTTCCACGTCTACGGAAAACTTTAAACGCGTCGGACTTTTTACGGTAAACCTCGGTGCATTGCTGATCCCACCATGGAGAAGGAGGTTTCCTGCGAGATGACGTCCCTGGAACTGGTCGAGTTTGAGCTTGAAGCGCGCTGTCTAAGATCAGGTTGGAGAGGAAGTTATACTCTTCCAGCGGTGAAAGCCTTTCTACCGTCGTTACGGCTTCATCTACTGCTGTCCTAAACTTTGTCCAATCGATGTGACGGGTAAGATCATACGTGACGTTAACAGATTTCGACGGATTGAACCCGGTGGCAACCGAAACTTGTATGGGCAAGTGATCACTACCGTGGGGATCTTGAATCACATTCCATGTGCAATCCAACGATAATGAATTCGAACAAAGTGTGAGGTCTAATCTACTGCCAACTGAGGATGTACCAGCCAAACGTGTTACTTCTCCATTGTTAAGTACTGTCATATTGAAGTTGTCACAGAGGTCATATATTAGGGAAGACCGGTTGTCATCGTACAGTTCTCCCCAGCCTGTACCGTGAGAGTTAAAATCTCCCATGACCAACCTAGGAGCAGGAAGAACCGAACAAATATCTGAATGTTGTTTTCGGTTAATGGAGGCTCTTGGAGGAATATAAACGGAAGCAATGCAAAGGCTTTTATTTTTAATAACAGCCTGACATGCGACAACTTCAACACCTGGAATAAGAGGAAAATTCACTCTATAGAAGGAGTAGCACTTTTTGATCCCCAAAAGTACTCCTCCTCCACGTGAATCCTCACGATCAAGACGAATTATATTGAAATCATGAATCGGAAGATCGATTTCGGAAGAGAGCCATGTTTCACAAAGAGCGAATGCATCACAACCGGTAGTGTGAGCTAAAAATTTAAAAGATTCCAATTTAGGAATCAAACTTCGACAATTCCACTGTAGAACAGTGATCAAATCCCCGACCTCATTTGGAAAATTATCCATCGAAGGAAATGATAGCTGCAAGGATGGGCCACTTTAATGTTAATTTCTGCAAAAAAGTTTTCACAGTGGGAAGCATTGCCATAACAATGCTTTTGAGAGGGTCAGAAATTTCGAGGTACTTAAAGATACCTTCGGCAATGTCATCAAATGAGAACAGCCCACTTGAGGGGGGCTTTTGTTCTTAAAATTGGGGCTTCAGGGGTTTTGGATGTCCCCGGGAGAGATGGAAAGTCCTGGGTGTAGTTAGTACTACGAAAACCAGGTGGATTAGGATTTTCCTTTTTCCACCTTTCCTTGAATTGGGCAAGCTGGTCTCGGGCTTCTTTTCAGCAACTTTCCGTGGGCGGACGCGTCTTCGTTTCCTTGAAGCACCTTCCGGAAAGGTGAACGATGTTCCCTCTTCAGCCGAATCAAAGTCAGACTCGTCATCTGACAGAGGAGCAAAGGGATTTGTATTGGCATCGGGTGATGGTGAGGCTTTTTTAACCATTTCAGCAAATGATTGCCTGGAACGCTGTTTCAGCGAGCGTTCTAATTTTTCCCCGCGTTGTTTGTACGCCGGGCACGATGAGAGAGCATGAGGAGGAGTTCCTTTACAAAAAGCGCATTTAGGTGTGCTGTCTGCGCACGCGCCATCCTCATGCTTCTCCCCGCAGTTGGAGCAGCGCGCCTTATTGCCGCAATGGGAGGTCGTATGTCCCATCTGCTTGCACTTTTCGCAGATCATGACCCGAGGTACAAACAATCGCACAGGTAGCCGAAGTTTTCCCAACTCGACGTATTGGGGGAGGGCTGAGCCAGAGAAGGTCACGCGAAACGAGTCTGACGGTGTAAACTTTTTTCGCCCTTGTTGGTCGACACTGTGCCAAGTTGGCGCACATCAAGTATCTTTACTGGGGGAAGCAGAGGGTTCTTAAATCGACCAACCCCCGCTTCAGCAGGATCTCAGGGGTCAGACTCGTTTCGGAGACCACACCTTCAATTTCAATACCCCGAGCTGGGATATACACTCTATATTCTAGAATAAAGAGCTGGGAGACAGCAATCTCATTAGCTTGCTTGAGATTGGACACAACGACCCGAAGTTTATTGGGTCTGACTTTAATTATCTCGGTCACGGCCGAGAATCGCTTCGTCAGATCATCAGAAATCTGACAAACATTTAGAGGTTTCGATTTGGGCTGAAAATAAACAACCCATGGCCCAGTTGAACTATCTGGATAAGCACGTGATCTGGTAACTCTATGAGCTACCTCATCATTTCGTGCCATAGATGATTCATCTTGCGATAAATCATCCATGGCTCGCTTGTGGGAGCTTATCACGCTCAACCACTAACGTAATTATCTACAATCAATCACAGATAAACAAACTAAACCTAAAAAAAAACTAAAACTAAGTTCACTCTCACACACACTATCAATCACTCTCCACACTCACACACACACTGCGATGAAAATGACTCAACTTATCTTATATACTACTAAAAAAAACTTATCTTATAAGTATCACGGATCTACTGCAGCTGGGCGACGAATGTGTGCTGCTGCTGCCGAGTGACGATGAGTGACCGCGTGTACCGTCTAAGCGATGACGGTGATGTTGCTGATCGGTGGTAGTTGGTGGATGGAAGAATGCACGCTTCACACGATGGGCTGCTGGTATGCGTGCCGTATAGATGCGGAACAATATGGCTTCTCGATCGTGGCAATATTGCTAATTGCAATCAATGACGTTGTTGCACCACTTATCACACAATGTCCTCTTCTTCAGCAAACCAAGACTGATTTCACTCACATGTCATGGTTTATAGAAACACTAATAAAAAAAAAAAAGAAGAATACGGTTTGGTGAATGACGATTTTGAACGGAGACATACAATAAGCACTATTATGAACTTTCAACTCCAATTTTTGGTGAAATTATTAGGTCAGAGCACTGTAACAATGTGATATGACCAGGTATGTAATAGAACGTGAGAGATTGGTGATTTTTTTTAGTTTTGTAGAAAATTATCTCTTATTACACATACTACCAAACATTTTGTCAATGATTATGCACTACGCCATATTTGAATGACACAATATGAAGCCTTCAGTGTATCTATTGATTTCCAACCAAATTTTAAAGCTTCGATGAATGGAGACTATTTAAATGTGATCTACTAAATGAAAGGTATCTTATGACGATTTGAATCCACAATTGATGAAATTTTCCATACATCGTACATATGCACGCTGAGAAATATATTGTTCCTTTTTTTTAAAAAAAAAAGGCCGTGCAATATCGTAGTTGCTACTCTTTTACTCATCAGAACTAGTGTAATTGCACAGAGAACCACATAGATGCAGCTTGGGAGAAGCTTTACATCTTCAATGTTCACTAATTCAATTTATAGATCAGTACCGGCGCCGGCCACGTCCTCACGGTCTTTTGGGGAGGGGGAAGAAGGATGATTAGTTTGACAATCGTTGTTATTAGAGACCGTAATCACCACTGCATTTCTACAATTGCCATGGTAAGGATAGTTGTGTTAGTGAGGCAGGTTATTTTTAGATCATGGATTCACTGTGGTAAGTGATACGATCAATGAAAGCGCAGTAGACTGCTTTGTATTTCAAATCTAGTGGTGATAGAAAGAGGCAAGTGACAAATAGCAAGGAAAGGGACGGGCCTGGGATTGAACTCCCGACCATCTGCTCAGTAAGCAGAACGGGTAACCACTGAGCTACCCAGCCACGTCTACATATGCACGCTGAGAAATATATTGTTCTGTATATATTCAACACGGCTTACCTATGATTTTAATTTATTCAAACAATACCGATTTTATTTTTGATTATTATTATTTTGGTTCTTAAAGCGCTGCAATGGAGGCTATTATTGAAAAAAAAAGCATTCATTGTTGAATCAAAACATAAGATTTTCGGAAACAATGCACCTTTGCATTGATTCGTCCAAAGCGGTTGAATTGAAAAACAAAATATTGTTTTTTATATTAGAACCATTGAAATAATAAGAAATTAAGTTAAATTTGTTGTTGATTGTTTATTCTACAAAATTATTTCAATAATGATTTCTGTTAGAAATATTAATTGACTAACAATATTGGATTCGATAAGAAATTTTGGTGTTTCAAATATATGATTGCATTAAACTAAGACAAAGTGTGGTTTTATTTGATACACAAGAAATGTGCGTTCAGTCACCCAATATTCCTCTGCGTGTAGCCTACATCAAGTGCACTTGTTACGGCGTCTGTTGTTCTATTTTTCGGACCAAACGGAAAATTGATTGGTATAAAAAAATATAATTAATAATAATTAGATTATAATAATCGCAATAGTTTTAGAAGGAGATGTTCGCTCATCACCATGAGGCACCAAGAGTGAACAACAATGTTTTTGGCTAGAATGAAAGATGTGAAGAGAAAGTGTTGAAAGGTCCGTCAGAGTGCGGCAGGTAGGAAAATTAACAAATGTTTTTGAAAATTGAGCGAAAGGGCATGTATCCAATGGTACTCGAGCCATGGACGTCAATCTTTGCCTAACATCCCACTGCGGGGTAGGTTGTAGCGATGGAACAAGTCCGCCACTTCAACAGGCAAAAATTGACGCATGGAAAGACGCTCATGTACCACTGTGGCTTGTATAGTTTATTCTTAGCGATCTATTGTGTGCACTCTGTTTACTGATGCGCACATGGGAGAGGAACTCTCTCCTTTTTTGGGTTTGTTTTGATTCGCACCGACTGACGATCACTAAAGTTTTTAAGGTTTTTAAAAAAAGATTTGGTGATAGGGAGGATTTGGTATCTACCTCAAGAAGACACGGGGAACCCACGTAGCCTTCAGTAGATATCAAAGGAAAAAGAAAATAAATAGTCGGAGAGAATAGTTGAACAGAATGCCCTGTTTGGTGTACAGAACAATAATGTATTAAAAAATGGTCGTTGGGAGCATCTAGTCTAAGAAGGTTATGTGATGCTCCATTTCTCTTCAAACGGTTGGGACTTTAGCATTAACTAGAGTCCTAGCTCCCTGTGGCTTATGGTTATAGCGCCAATACTCGCTCTCTGGAAAAAGAAGAATGTCTAAAGATATAAGAACGGGTACTGAAAAAGAACCTGTCAGATTTCTTAAATTGCTGCACTCACTCACACATACACGCATATATAAACTTATTAATAGTTTGCAAGTAGCTTCAATTGTTTGTAACCGTTTATACATAATGAGTAAACATAGAACGAGCTTACCAAGTCAGTAGTCAGTTCAATACCGTTTTGATTCGCAGTCCCAATCTTAGATGGTCTGTAAGACCGACGTCAAATCCGCATCTTCGTGCTGGACTGTTTCAAGAAAAAGGTACCATCAATATCTAGCTGTTGGCTAACTTCATAAACAATTTCTTTATGAAATAAAAGGGAATCAAAGACAAATGGACACAAAAAAAAAACAGCAAGTAAGGCTCAAATCATCTATGAAGCAAAATCAACAAAACAACACGTAAGGCTCAAATCATCTATGAAGCAAAATCAACAAAACAAATGGCACGCAGCGCGGCATAAATCAGATCAGCTCAGACATCTGCAAAGAATCAAAATAAAAATAGTACTCACAAGACACTGCCAGTACAGTGCAAGGGTCTAACCAGAGGAACTGCGCTCTGTCGAGTTACGAAAGGACGCAAAACAGCAAATACAACACGGCGTGCCGCTTTACATTAAAAAGCGTTTTGAGACTGTACGGGGGCTTGAATTGTTCGATTTTGAAAAATATAAAGGGTAGGTACTTAGCTGAATTCACAAGATATCCATTGGCATTGATGCCACGAGGAAGTCGCCGGCACCGCCGCACTAGGCAATTTTGCTCTGTCTTTCTCTTCCCGTCTTCCGGCTTTTGCATACACTTCTTTTCGTTTGGGGCAGCCATCATTGTCCGGGGAGACTGTTCGCAACTGGCACATTTTTTCACACTCCATGGTCACTTCATAGCGGCATCTATCCGGCACCTAATCGGTTCACCAGCGGTTCTTCGACTGATAAGCACGTTTTGGCCCTCGGTGGGACGGATTTAACGCGAAACCTGGACACCTCCTCTAGAACCGCGCAAAACCGAACTTTTCCCAACCACGCGAATTTGTTTTTCATTCTTTTCAAGAACCCACTGGTCCTAACGCGAATAACCAACGCACAACAGGAGGCATTTCTCTCAAGGGAAACCTTGAAATTTCAAAAGTTTTGAAAATTGAAGGGAATGAAGAAAAAATCTGACACCGAAAATTGAACACGTCCGCTCTCGCCCAAAGCTTACTTCGATCTTCAAGTAACTCAAATGAAAATTAAACATAAAAAACAACAACAATAACAGTTTTTGAGATGATTTTATCACAATTGAGAAATAGGGGCGGGGGGGGGGGGGGCGTGAGCGTTACGTAATTTAAGGGGGGAGTCTGGTCACGTGTTACTTATTGTTACATAGGGGAGGGAGGGGGTCCAATATCCCGCTTTTACGTAATTTGTGCACAAAGCCTAAAAAGCTCTCAAATTATTTCAGCTGTTCAAAATCATACTTTAACTTTTATATCTTGTATTCTCCAAACGAAGTAACGAATTACGATGATTTGTAGAAGAAAATATTTTCTTCTAAAAATCCAAAATCGTTATAAATTGACAAACTTCGATGCTAGTGCTAATCAAGTACGAGTCGGTCACATTTTTTTAAGGTCGGGAGGTCGCTTTGATAGGGTTTTGATCAAATTGCACAATGATGTAATGGGATCAATGGAGGGGTAGCATCTAGAGTGCAGTTCCTTTATTTTTTTCTAGTTGATGTGGAAAAGTGGAAAAATGGCAAAGATAGGTCTCGAGTTGTGCTCCCAACATTATGTTCAACAAACAGCACGGGTAACTACTGAGCTATTAGTCACGACTTTTACTATTCCGATTCACATCATATGAATTTACAAAAATAATTGCTAGAATGGCCGCCATTGGATTTACATTGCTATTTCGATATTTTTAGGGCACAAATCCAGGAAGCGGCTATGTTGTTGACATACTTAACTTCAAAAGAATTCATGCTTAATTACTGCATTCAAGTAATAATTGGCATATTTCTTAGAATTTTATCTCAAAAAATTCGAAGAGGCAAAACAAATCGATGGTGACCTTTTTGTATTCTAGCGACCCTAAAATTTGCTTTTCATAGCAAAACATCGTAAAATATCCAAAAGAACGATCCGACCCAGATAACATTAACGGATTCTCTATACTTACTTTTTACTAGATGTTGCAATGTCAAAGACCGACTTGGTAATTCAGAAATGGAATCACAGCATTCATCTTCTTTGTGTTCGACAAAAGGTTCTAGTTTACTAATACTAGAATGGCGTTCGGGCGATGGAGTTTCAATCATGTCCGGTATATGGGTCAAGCTTAGATTTTCTATACCAAGTCCAACCACAGACTGAGGTCGTACTTTTCTTGCTATGGATCGACGCTTAGTTTGCAGTTGCGGTGTAGCCTGTGAGAAAATACAAGCTTTTCAATATTGTTGTTTAAACAATAAGCAAAATATACTTACAAGATTTAAATATTCCAGTTTCTGATTGATGATTTAGTGAACACGTGAAAATATAGTACAAAAATGTAAACATGTATTTGTTTACGAAACAGTTATTTACAATGTAAGCTTATGTAGATATGTTGATGCCTCGCTTCGAAATGATTGGATGATTATAATGGAAAGATATGATTCTATTAAACAGTCGAGTTATAAACTTACGGTTGGGGAATCCAATCCTAATTTTGGCAAATCTAACCCTCGAATTTCAAATTGCCCAACTCTGTCGGATCCCTGTAACAATCAACATATATGTCCATTCTACTTATAAAAGAGAATCGATAATACCTGACTAGAACCACTTCTTGTTCTATCTGGGGTTTGGAAGTCTTCAATGAAGCTGTGCGGAGAATCTGAGACTCCCTTTTTGTAACGGGTTAATGCTTCAAGTACTTCGTCGGTGGCGCGATCCGAAATTAAGCTAGCCAGGGATTGTTCGACTTCGCTGTGTTAACATACAACAATATTGATTTATCGATTGAAATTGAACACTGACACAGGAAGAACTGACATACCTGATTCGATTCATTATTTCCCCGCCAGCGCTATTCACTAAACAGTTTTGCAAAAATTCCTCCGAAATTATCAACTTCTCTTCACAGCCTTTTCGGAGGTCTGCTATCACCATTTGATTGCCAAGAGCTTTTGGACACTGCTCAATGCCAGTTCGCAGCATGGTTTCCATTGTTTCCTAGAATTTAACAAATCATAGCACATATTTCGAAACTCGATGCTGTTTCAAACCTGAAGATAGTTGTTTATTGTTGAATTTAGCTCAGCTTTCATTTTTCCTAAGCGTACCTCAATAGGATGAGGATCACATCTTACCGATTCTTGTAGCTTTGGCAGCAATTGTTTACAATTATCAGCATCTTCTAATAACCTTATTAAATTAACCTCGAGCGACCCTTGTCGCAAGGACATAGTTTCTTGAGTTTCGCTTACCAGTTTATCTAGAACCTGATGTGTAGACGACAATAGAAAGCCATGTTGCAATCTACGAAAACAAAATGTGTTGTCACAAGATATACCAATGTGTATTGTTAGCATATTGTACCTAAAACCTTGCCCGTTAGTTCTTTTCAAGCCACTGCCGTTGCGGAAGAGCGTTTCTTGCATTTTTCTCATAAGTGTATCTGTGCGTTCTGGATGCTGTTTCAAACAAGGAGCTGTATCAAATACAGGGAAAGGAATGTTTCTCATTGAATAGTTATGCTCCAAAGCGTAAACTATATCAGCGTATCCTTGTAATGTGATGTTGTTACGATCCATGAAAATTGTTTTCAACCTATTATTAATCTGTAGAGCTTTGGCCAAAAGACGTGCTCCTATATCTCCCATTAGGTTACCGGTGATATCTAAAACCTGCAGGCTTTGATTGCTTCCAAGCGCATTTATGAAATTATGTAAATCGTGTTTCAGTTTGTTCTCCGACAGCACTAACTCTTGCAACTGAAAATCATCCTTCTGTATTAAATTCACTAAAGCTTCCATAACCGTAGCAATATGTTTGATTTTCATCCCGGTGAAACATTTACTCATGTGTAGCACCTTAATGGCGGGATTCTTCCCTATGGCAGTGAGTACGGAGGCCAACTCGGAATCAAGATTATTGTCACTTATATCTAAACTTGATAGAACACGAACTCCATGGATACAGGATTCCAGCACATGTGCTCCTTGAGAACTAAGTGAGTTCCCACTGAGATCCAGAAACAGGCCAGCTGTTGATTCATTGCACGCAAGTCCCAGGAGTAGATGTTTCAATGCTTCCAATGGTAGTTTACAGTTTGCAATGTTGAGATGCTTTAAACATAAGCTGCTTGTGAAGAACTGTTTGAATGACGGCGGAATTTCCTTTCCTTTTTTCGTTCCAAACGAGTTGTGTGCCACATTCAAATGCAATAGATGAGTCGAACATCCGCGAAGTAAGGCTCCAAAAAGCTGTAACAAAATTATCACAATTTAATAGGAGTAATGCGAATAACATCTAGTCTACATGACAACAAATGAATAAATTAAATTAAATAAATTAATAAATAAGCAGTAACTTTGTTTTGTTTTCTGGGAATACACTTCCAATCAATGACGCAGTCCTCAAAATAAGTTTCTGTGAAATGGGCCAACCTGCGACACGCGGTTTATTTCCGCGTTAAGAGTTTCCGTAAAATATCGTACTTCCAAAAATGCAAAGCAAAGGACACAGACTTTAGGTAAGGTAAGTAAGGGTTCTGACACATTATCCGATACGTTTTGGAATTATACACTACACTTACTATTTTATACACTTATACATAACACTTACGCTTTCTAATGTTGTATCTGTTCTGGAAATATCCAAATATTCTATAACGTTTGGTTGAGCCAGGAAATTATATAAGTTCTGAAAGAGACAAATCAGTCATAAAAAATAAATAAAATGAATTAACCGATGGTAGCCAATCAGATCTCTTTTTATAAGCGGTAAAATGCCATATATTTTTCAATGGCGTACTACCACTTAAAAAGTTTCAAACGTAACCGGTGGATTGGAGATTCAACTTACGTTAACATCATCCTTTAGGTTGTTGCCACTCAAGTCTAGGAATGATAAGGAATTGGAAATGTTTTGATTCAACGATAGTGAATGAGCTATCTGGTTGACACCTTTAGACGTTAAACCACAGTGTGAAAGGGATAGATTAGACAAGCCTTTGGAAATTTTTGCAATTGGACCTGCTAAGTGTCCAGCACCTAGAAATACAGAAAAATAACAATATCTTTATGAATTAGCGATTCGGTTTTATGTTGGCTATTTGTATGATGATTGTATGATATTTACAAGAAACCGGTAATTTAAAGGAAAATCAGTCCTCGCAATGTATGTAAAACCGATTTTTTTCTTATTTATCTACAAATATCCTTTCTATGGTACCAACAACTTTTTGGTTCGTCCCAAGTTTTCTAATCGATCATTAAAAAGTCAATACTTATTTCGACAATAATTTTAAGTCCTAACCTAACTGACAAACGTAAATCATGGTTTCTTACGCGAATTTTTAGATGTCCAAAACCCGCCTCATTGAGTTAGGTATCATTATTATAGACATTTTTAGCCTGTGGCACACACATTTGTTTAGGCGACACTGTTTAATAAGGCATATCAAACAAAGATTGTACTCGAAAAAAAATGCAACACATTCTTTTATGAATAACTTTTTATTAACTAGAAAATGAGAAGAAAGATTTGTAGTTTCTATTTTATTCCAACTATCTTCATTGCTTATTTTGACAGATCCGCGTATTTCGTATAAAATGTGCAGGTTTCTTTAGTGTCGTGCAATAATACTCGGCTTTTTTTAGCATGAGTAAAAATTAATGCAATTTTGGGTAGTTCAGAGTATAAAGGTGACATGTGAAACATTTTGTCACTGAGGGCGACCCCGGCATGGTGGTTAATATCCACACTTCTCACGCCAAAGTAACGAGTTCGAATCTCACCCCGGACAAGCTACGAAAATACGAAAAAGGTGTTCGAGTGATCTTCTTTTTTTTGTGTAGTTTCAGGAGGGACTTTAACCAATTGGTAATTCGTCCCTTGTATTTGGGTGACTACTACGGGAAAAGAACCAACCCAGGGCTGAAAATCTTGATAATCATAGAAATAAAAAACAATGTCACAATCTGTCAAGTGGTTATCGACGCTGCGACGCAGTTGAAACGTTCACGGCGTTTATGAAGCGACCGATACTTTGAAGAAGGAAAGCGAATTTAGCAGGAAAGAACTTGCTGTTTCTAATTGATCATACTGAGAAGCGCCTAATTGAATACACACTCAGATTTTTTTTTACAGAAATCTTTAAAATTTTATTGAATTCCCAACGGTTGATCGTTCGGTAATCCAATTTAACAGATTTCGGTGAAATTTTACAGAGCTCAACAGTGCAGCAGTGAGATTGCGGTAAAATTATAATAAAAACATAATAACCTTTGTTTGTCATACGATAGCGTCGATTTCAGTACATCAAAAGTTTTCATTTTCATTTTGCAGCGTCTGGTGGGTCAATGAGACCGCAAGACAATCCAAAGCCGAGAGTTAGGAAGTGGTAATAGCGAACTGGTCTATGCGGACTACTTGAACACCATGGGAAAGGATAAGGATTAGGTTGGGGTAAGGGTTATTAGTACGAGACACTGAAGAAGTCTGCACATTGTAGACGAAATACGCGTATCTGTCAACATAAACAAAGGTAGTTGGAATTCAATGGAAAACACTAATTTTTCTTCTAATTTCAAGTTGGGGTAAGGGGTTTGTAGAGCTTTTGGAATGAAATGGCCGCGTTGCTACAAAATAGCCTGCATGTTTAATGAGTTTATGTTAAATTACGTAAATTCTCTTCAAAAACATGTATGTTGTTAACAAAAACATTTACCCCTTTCTAAAATAGTGCAATTACATTCAGATATTATACCATGAGCAAATCAGGTTATTTGTTCCATAAAACAAATGGATAAACAACAACATAAATTGCCACGAAAATGAAAAGTATACTTTTAGTCGTTTAGATTGAAAGCAAGAAGTCTAGGAGTGAATTGCGGCCAGTATCACAGCTGATGTTAGTGCCTTTATATAAACGTTCTGTGAAAAAAATGACTAGAATATGTGATACTTTCCCTACTGTTCAAATTCTTGGTCTCTCGTGCATGTTTATAGTATGATATAAGCCCTCTCACCGTCGACAAGGTGAAAACTTTGACCCACGAGAGGGTCAGTACATCAAAAGTTGTATCTTTTATTGTTGTAGAATCAATGGAAACAACTTTGCTGAAAAATTTGAAATAAAAAAGTTACAGCAAAATAATAGATTTCTATAGGGACACCCTGAGCTACGTACGAAATATATCTCTAATTCGGTCATTTCAAAAGCTCAGCACAAATTTGTTCAACCAAAGTTGCTTAAAATTTTATCATCTACAACTTTTCGAAGAATATATGCGTTTACATTGCAAATAATAAAGTTAGATTTTCGATTTCTCTGAAAACAAGGACCATCGTAGTTTTCATTCATATATAAGAAAGGCCTTATTATTAGAAACAACTTTGTAAAAGACAACACTGCTCCAAAACTTCAAACTTAGGCTGAAAACGTATCTTTCCAGCTCAATTCCCATTTTGGACCACTGTGCAGTGGTGGCACGTGTCAAAGGGAGCGACGGCAAGCTGCATGAGCTGAGAATTTTAATTGACTGTAGTTCACAGATGTCGCTCATCATGGAGTCGTGCGTAAAGCGTCTTGGGTTGAGGCCTAGCAACGCTACACTAGAGGCACTGGAGTCAACGTCGACGTTGTCAGCACCATCGATGGCAAGGTTATACTGATGATGTCATCATGATTCGAAGATGAAGAGGAGCTCATCGTTCAAGCCTACGTTTAGGGAAAGCTTACGGCAACATGATCGTGCCAGCGTTTCAACGTATCTAACATAACGTACCTGAAGAGCCAGCATATATGCATATATGTAAGGAAACAAATCGTATAGAATGCTAAAATATGGCTTAAACGTGTAAAAGTGGAGGCCATATACGTGCAAATTCCATTGTTTTCTTAAACGAGTTGATTTTATATCGTATGCGATTTAATATGTAATAACAAATTCGATTTAAAAAGGTTAGCGATGTATATCCGATTTAGTTCGTGACGCAGTACGATGAATAAATGACACATCGTATAGAAGTCGCAAATTTGCACTCTTTACGACTTAACTTAAACATAATACGATAAAGGCCACACTTAATTGCGATTTTGACTAACAATATAGGAATATACGATACTATTTGAACTCTGTTATACGACTTGTGGTTGTCTGGGTTTTACGTCATTGTTTACAATTCTTCCTTTCGACCTTTTGACGATTTTGTCTACGAATAGTAATTTATCGTCACTAATGCGTTAAAAAAACAACTTAAATAACAGGCAATTACGTTTTATATATAAAATTATGTGTAAGTAGTACAAATTCAAATGTTGGTTAAAAACTTTTCAAACATATTTATAAAATGGGTGATAAATATTCCATGAATCGACGTTCAGGCTCCTTACCCATTAATGGGTAAAACCTGTTTACCTATTTATTGAGTTGACCTACCTTAGTTCGAAGTGAGTCTCTTTTTACCCATTTATGGGCATTTACTTGTTTCTGTGTACAATTTGTTAAGTACTTACCTTTATCTTCTATCATGTTGTGACTTAGATTTATTGAACGAAGAGCAGGATTTGAATTGGATATCACAGAAACTGCAAGTTTGTGTATAAAATCCGTTCTATGAAACGAGAGAAATAATTCATTTTTCTGGATTTACGATTTAATAATTTGCTTTGTTACCGTAACCCTAGCGCCTCCAGATGTAGTTCCTCTAACCACATGGATCGTTTTAAAACGTGAAGGATTCTTTCAAGCGTTTCGGTTGAAAGTCGTGTATTAGTAATCTTCAGTCCACGGAAGAAGGTATTATACTCCAGAGCCGACACAATGGCCAACAAGTCTTTCTGTTCAAGATGGTCAAAATCTCGCATATTGAGAATACGATTGTCATGTGATAAATAGATGGTATCGATGTCCCAAGCGACCTCCTCGCGGTATTGTACGGCATGGTAATCGCACATGCATGCATACTGCATGCTAAATCCTCCACATGGTCCAACATTGCGCGGATCAGATGGTCGAAGCTCATCAGAAAATATTGTTGTTCGATCAATAGGATTCACTTCAATCTTGAAAAAAATACACATATCATTAATATTGCTACAAATTGTTATAAATGCAACCCTATCCTGCCATGAAAGCATATTTAAGATATTTTTCATAGTGAAACTTATCTGCTGATCTTCAAATAATTGCCAATCTTACCTTCCCACGAATGAAAATTCAGTTTTATTTGTCACAAGATAATATGCTTTGTTGTATAGTTTTTCTATGGAACATGGAACAATGAACACTTCGTGTTTTTAAAAGTATTATGTTATTATATAATAGGGTATTGGAAAAGGATCGCGAAGTCTATATATTGTTCGAAAAAAATCGGTGGGGTTGTGTATAACACACAACCGGTTGACGTAGACTACGTTACACCGTTTGATTAGTTTCTTTAGTTTCGTAGCGGAACATTGCAACAACATTGCAACATTGAAAATCTAAAAACAAATCAATCAAGAAATGATCGAATTATTAGCGTCCGCTGATTCAATTTTTCGTGACGGCAGCCATTTGAAAGATGTACATAATGCTCAGGGTATGCAACGAAGAGAAAACTTAAATTGTTTTAGCCACCGCTGTCTGTCAATTGGTACGAACTTGAACAGTAATGTAAGATAAATTCAAATCAAACAAACTCTCTCAAAGTGAAATTGGTCAAATTCAAATTGGATTTGAAATCGGCCGCATTTGAATTAAATCTTCTCGCTCTTTTGAAGAAGCAGGTTATTGCAGTCGTTGCACGTAGCGCCTTACCAAAAGATGGGAAACGGACAAGATCACACACACACACACACACACACACACACACACACACACACACACACACACACACACACACACACACACACACACACACACACAAACACCTCACATTGCTACTTGTGGTTGAACCCGCAGGCTACAAATAAATCACTGCCAATCGACTGCTTTGCCGACCACTGCATAAATAATACACGCAGAGAAAATTGACCTCTTTGAATTAAAAATAAAAATTTTTGAAATGTTTTGTTACTTCAAATATATTTATTATTGAATTCAACACTTTTTTTGTGTTGCTTCAACAATTTTAGTTGTTGTTTCCAAAACCAAATTCTAAGAAGACAAAAATGCAGTTTAAACAAGCTATTTTTTTGTGTTCCAAAATAATTTCGATCAATTTAAAAAAATATTGTAGATTTAATAAAACAACAACTCCGTAACAAAAACAATCTTACAGTTATCAGTGTATGTGTATGTATTTAACATTTACGCATGCGCATTGCTTTCTTGGTAAGGAATTGAAAATGTGTATTGAAATGCGTATGTTAATGACTTTTTTTTCTATTTACAGAAAATTAAAAAAATATTACGTACACCATTTATTGCTTAGCGAAGAAATACATATACGGAATAAGTTCTAGGGGCGAACGACAGGTTAATGCTGTTTCACGTTAAAGCGATTGCCACCGCTATCATCAACACAAATTATTGGACAAACCCACAAATTATCCGCAGCTAGAATGTTTTTTGTTTCCTTTTTATTAAATATAAATTAAACAAAAATTATATCATTGAGATCTGATTATATTGACAATCAAAATATTTAAAACAACAAAAAAAAAATCTTCATCTATAAAATATGAATTATAGTCGCAACATTTTACTTTTAGTTTCAAAGAAATTAATTGTTGGCAGCAACTGCTTTTATTTTGTTTCACAAATATTCGTATTTGAAAATAAAAACAAAAATATTGTTAATTCAATTATATATATTTTTCTTTGCTGTTTTGACAGATTTTGAAAACAATAATATTCTTTGTTCAATCGATAAAGATATATTGTAGTAATCAACAAGAAAAATTATTAGCCGGGGAATGATCATTTTTATTGTTGTTTTCAATACAGAATATCATTGATATTAAAAAACTTTTCGCTGCGTGTAGCAGCCTAACAACGGTTGCCTAGCCAACGGCTTGCTAGCGTCAGCCTGCAGCGCAATCAGCTACCTGACCAATTTGTTGGCAGCCAGTGCACCTTTGGTACCCAACCCCACTGATTTTGGTGTGAAATACATCATTTAATACTTAAAGGAATTCTGTCGAAATTTCGGGACCGTTCGTTCAACTCCCAAAAATACAGTTCTCCCTGTACAAACATTTTTATTGCAGATTTTTAACACTCAACTATTTCAATATCATCACCATACACATCTATATCATCTTTATATTTACCTATATCAATCTACATATAAATCTATATTATATAACTATACATATACATGTACATCATATCGTGATATGGCTACCAATACGTTCATGCATGTTTCCCTTCAAATTTGCTACGCTCATGCCATAGCAGACGACTGCATTAAAATTGGCTGTCCAGCCAGCCACTCGCCGGCGAAAGCATTCTTTTTGTTTGCTAGCCCGCGTACTCTCCTGCAGGGCAGGACCGCCAGCTGCCAGAGCATTGCACAGCTCCGTGGCAGCCGAACGAATGAAGAAATTTTTAGGGTGTCCCCTTTTTATATCGTGCACTGAAATGTATGAGGCGTTCCTTACTTAAATTTGAAGTCTGTGATAGGAAAGTACAGCACATTTAGTAAATTTACTCTGTAAAATCGGCATAATAAGACATCACCTCTTATTTTGGTTATTTTCAATAGTTTAAAACCTACCCCGCAGGGGGATGCTTGGTAAAAGTTTGTGTTCCTGTTTCGAAATACTACCTCACAATGCCCTCCGCTCAATTTCAAAACTACTTCTATTCAATTAGCCTGCCGTGAGCTAACGGAACTATCAATACTTTCTCTTAACAACTTTGTTCTAGCTAACAATTGCTGTCTACTCCTAGAGCCTCATGGTGATGAGAAATTATTTCCTTCTCAACACAACATCATCAGTTTAAAATTGTTAACCGATAATGTTTGATAATTAAAACGATACGCGAGAAAATTTACAACCCATTGATGAATCCTAGAGGGTTTGAGCTATTTAGTGGAATACCTGTAACTAGAAATTAGAAGAAGAATTAGTATCTTCCATTTAATTCCAACTACCTTTGCTTATCTTCGACAGATACGCGTATTTCGTCTACAATGTGCAGACTTCTTCAGTGTCTCGTACTAATAACTCGACTTAAGTCGAGTTATTAGTACGAGACACTGAAGAAGTCTGCACATTGTAGACGAAATACGCGTATCTGTCGAAGATAAGCAAAGGTAGTTGGAATTAAATGGAAGATACTAATTCTTCTTCTAATTTCTAGTTAACCCATTGATGTATGTAAACATCTTGAAAGTCTATCGAGCATTTATTAAGTTATTAGCGTTTAATTTGTAACAATATTTCGTGACGGTCGCTTATTTTTAGATTTTCAATTGACACCCTACACTTGCCGTAAGACGTAGTCCACGTCAAAAAAATATTACCCGTTTCAGGTTGTGTATGAGCAATTTAAAGTTAAAACTAAGATGATTGAGATATTTTTTTTCTAACAAACAATCAATAGGAAACTAGCGATTTTGAATTTGTTCATTGCTTCAGAAACCTACATATTTGTCCCAAGTACACCTTGCACCGTTCAAAACATGCTTTGCTGTGTTATTTTGACAGAATATTTTAGGGATTGTTCATTGTGAGTTACGTTTAGGGGTGATTCATTAAGCTTGGGGCTTATGTGCTGGTACTTCCTGAGCTAGAATATATCCACGTTCTTCTTGACTATTCAGCCCCTGAACATCTGAAGAAGACATAAGTACATGCAGTATGGATGAATCCAGGTTGAAAAAAGAACAATACACCGAGAGGTGGCAAATCTGGCAGCTCCCATGTTAAAGGACGAACATTTTAAAATGCTTCTAAACAATTCAAACGGAATTGTAATTGATAACGGTTCGTTCTATTATGGAAGAAAAATCCAAAACTACTCAATTTCCAGCAAAATAAAATTAATGCACCTATTGTGCAGTTTTAGATTTTTCTTCCATCATACAACAAACCGCTTTCAAATAAAGTTTCATCCGAATTGATTAGAATCATTTCAAAATTTTCGTCCTAAACTTTAACATGGGAGCTGACAGATTTATCACCACTCTGTGTCGTCTTCTTTGTTAAAGTTGGATTCGTCTATATTGTAACTGAAAATGTATCCACCTCTATGCACACTAGTTTAGCAACTGACCTGCTGTAAACTATCACCACGCTAAAAAGTATCAGCTCAAATTTCGACAAAAAAACATTCTTTAGTTGCTTCTTACTAGTGGCTGGATGGTCAAGATGAAAATGATTGTAGTTTTTGGATCAGGGAAGGACCATTAATTATGTAACGCAGTCAGGGGAGGGGAAGTTTGGGAAAATGTGACAAATCATCCAAAAATTGCTGAAGGCCCATACAAACACGTGACACAGGAAAGGGTAGGAGTTCTTTTTTTGCGTGACATAATTAATTGATGTTCTCTCAGAGAGTACCATCCTACGGTCCCAAGCTTAATGATTCGCCCCCAATAAAGTAACTAAAATGAATACACCTTCCAATATTCTGTCAAAATAACACAGCGATTCAAAACAAGAACAAAGATTCTAGTATCGAAAAGCGCAAGAATGTTTTGAAGGGAGAGACTGCAAGTTTTGTGTCATAAATAAATTTATGAAAGTGGTTATATCTCAATCTATTTTTCCTAAATATGGTATATGTCTACTGTTTGTACAGTGGACACATATTTGTACTTTTTCATGCGGTGATCTCCAGATAAAAGAAAAAGCTTATCCAGAACTCAACTCGTTCGAAAGCACGTCGAAAAGATCGTACGCGAGTGCATCCATTAGGTGCAGATGGTGGTCGGCCTTGAAAAGATTGAGTTTCTGTCTGGCCAATGCGCACGCTGTATGTATATATGCATCTATGCATGGGTGTATGTACGAAAGAATGTATAAATAAATGAGAGGACGAACAAGACTTTTCAACTCCGGCCTGATATTGGTAAGTAATACTTCCAGTAATTCAATTTTAAGCAATTTTAACCAAATTTCCAACTGCAAACCTTTTCACTTGACTCGACAGGTCCATGGGATGCATACTTTCAGCCCAAAATTAAAGCTCTGAATGTAGGGTAGGGAACGGTTTAATCAGGAGTCACTATTTTAATCAGTTGTTAGGGAATAGGTCTAAAACTCCTACATTTTCCAAATTATCTCACTTTTAATTATACGATCATAAACTCTTTCTATCGGGCTTATGATTCGATGCATAAATCATGATTGATTACCAATTATTACTGTCATTTGAAAGATTTAAAGTAGGTACATCATCTCGAAAACCATCAGTTCCTTACCAGCTGAAGAAGTTCGCTTAAATTTTGACTTGTGTATTTTGCATTTAATCGCGTGTACCGGAAGAGCATGTCTTCATCAGCTGTCTCTCACAGCTAAGCTTGTTGCCAGAATGTGATGTTTAAAATTGAGTTAAATCTGAAATCACTATTTATTTCATGTTACTTCCAGTCATTAGAGGTTGATCTATGCTTATGATTATATTGTCCATCATTTGGCACTATCATATGCAATAAAAAATATGTTTCGGAGCTATACAAAAGTACCCAACGATAAATAATGCTTCGCTGTTGAGCGGCAGCTATGGCATCACTGTTACTTTTGAGAGAGCTAATGTTTCCTCTCTTCTTTGTTAACCATGGATATTGAGTTTTACACCAACCTAACATAACCTCGCAAAATGAATCGGATGAATTTCTTTTGACAGGAGTCCGTGGTTTGTTTATTTCATCTGTTTGAATTCGAAAACAAACAAACCACGGACTCCTGTCAAAACTGAATTCCATTCATCAGGATGAACCATACGTTCACTAGTGACGTCATCTTGCAAAATTCTATAGTGCACCGGTATTTATAGTCACTAGATTCATAGTCTGGTGGATACAACGACTGGAGCCAACTTGAACTGTCACTTGGCGGAGCCAATCGAGCATATCTCGAGTAATTCATGTTCATGACCTAAAAGGCATTTGTTAACAATGACTTTAAATATCGATTTCTCTTGAATCTTAAATCACTCTCGTGAAATGAAAGCAGCATTTGGTAGAAGAATGTTAGTTCTACCATATGGAGTAGTAGGATATAGTGGGATTCTCGTGATTCGTGAGAAATCAACGTTTAAAGTCATTGTTTAGAAATGGTTTTTAGGCCCTTAACATGAATTACTCGAGCTATGCTATCAATCCGCATGCTTTTGAAAAGTCCCTGCAATTGGGAACGTAGTTCCATGGCTATGAAATTTTCTGAGTCTAATGCTCGTTGCTGGAGATATGTGCCGATAGACCAGAAGTAAGCAGAGGGATTAATGTCTGAATATTGGCAGTTATAATTATAGATTACATACAGCTTCATCACATGGCTCAGGTGCTGAATAAACTGCTTAATACCCGCCCGTCCCCTATATCAAATAGCTACTGATTTGATGAAGCGATTCTCAGCCGTGACAGAGATCACATAAGTATGATTTAGAAAACTTCGTGTTGTTGTCTCTAATCTGAAGCTAATGATATTGCTGTCTCCCAGCATTTTACACTAGAAAATCGAATGTATATCCCAGCTCATGATGTGCAGATTGAAGGAGTGGTCGTCGAGGCGAGTCTGAGCCCTGAAATCTTGGAGAAGCAGCAGGCCGATTTAAGAACCCTCTGCTTCCCGGTACAGATACTGGAAGTGAAAGATTAGAAAAAGTATCGCACAGCGATGATAAGAAAAAAGTTACTCTCACAGACTCGTTTCGCGTGACCTTTTCTGGTTCAACCTTTCCTCACTTCATTAAGCTGGGAAAACCTCGGCTATATGTGCGGTTGTTTTAACATGTGTGTATGTGCATGTGTGTGCTTTATGTGTTTTATGGAAGGGAACTACAAACAACGTATAAACAATACGAGGGAAATTTGGAACGTTCTCTGAAACAACGTTCATGGCAATCTTTTGCAGAAATGCTAAAGAAACCTCGCGATCATCCATAAATACACATCCTTTTGTTCCTCTGTCAGACTGGGAGTCCGATTCTGACTTGGTTGAGGAGGGATCATCTTTCTATTTTTCCGGAAGGTGCATCACGGAAGCGAAGTCACATCCGACCACAGAAAGTAGCTGATTAGAAGCGCCAAATCAGCTTGCCCAATTAAAGGAGTGGTGCGATAAAGGAAAATCTGAATCCTCCTGGTTTCGTAGCACCAACTACAAACAGGAGACATCCAAAACCCCTGTTGCTCAGATTTTAAGAACAGAAGCACCATCTTCATCTGAGATGTTCTCATTTGATGAAAGGTATCTTCAAGTACCTTGAAATTTCTGACTCTGTTAAAAGCATTGTTGTCGCAATACTTCACACTGTAAAAACTTGTTTGAAGCAATTAACATTAAAGTGACCCCTCCTCGCAGCTAGCATTTCCTTCGATAGATAATTTTCTCAAAGAGGTTGCTATTACGCTCGACTTAACTGGCAATACAAGCGGATCAGTTGTATAAGTTATTCACGATATCAATATGGGATTCAGCGCAGTATGAAATCGAACTGTAAGGCTGGTCTCCCATCGTCCATGGTGTTTGATGGTGCAGTTGCTTCAACGACTCAGGAGATCTGCCGACTCCAAGATTTTCATCGATTAGACCCTACCCTACTCGAAGAACACGTTAACCTCGTAACAAGTAACGTCCCTAGGCATGGTGACACTTTGGGCGATATCAACTTCAACGATACGACTCGTGTTGTTGTCCTGGACCCGATGGAATCCCGCCCATTTTTCTCAAGCAGAGCATCGACTCCTTATTGACACCGCTCGGCCATGTGTTCCAATTGTCAGTTCGTAGTTGTACTTTCACTCTAAGCTGGAAATCTGCTCACATGTTTCCTGTTGAACTGCTACTTCCTCACTGCAAACATTTTCTGAGCGATGATCAGCATGGCTTTATAGCAGGTCGTACCACTACCGACACTATCGACAAACTGAACCATACTACTGCTATTTCTAAACTAAGCCGACTCGGGATCAATGGTATCCTCTTTCAATGGTTTCAATCATATATTACTGGTCGCAAACTCATGGTTGCTATAGGTGACTGCCGTTCGGATACTTATCGAGCAACATCGGGAATACGTCAAGGTAGCCACCTGAGACCGTTGATCTTCATGATTTACTTCAACATCGTTGTAGGCTGATGATCTCAAGCTCTACTTTCGTATCTGTTCCATATCCGATTGTCATACTCTTTAACGTCAGCTACACTGATAGGCAAAATAAACTGCCCACCTCATCGTTTTTTCAATTTCTCTCATTTACTTGGTTCAAATTAAAGTAAACACACTGTATTTTTTTAAGTATCTTATTTTTTATATTCTTTTTAAGTTTCACTTATGGAATACTGCAAAAAAAAGGAGTTTTACTTAGAGAAAAAAAAAATCAATGTGTTGAAAAAAAAAAACAGTTACAAAATAATGGGCATACTTCATTTAGGCTACAGAAAACATAAATTAAAGTAAAATAAAAGCATTTCAATAATTGATGTGTCCTCCTTTGGCCTTCAGGACCTCCTGCATGCGCTTCGACATGCTCTCGACCAGGTTCTTTAGATGCTGTGGATCTAGCTCTTCCCAGGCGCGCTCCAGGGCTTCAAAATAGTTATTTTTATTGGTAAAGCCAGTTTGGTCAACCCTGGCATCGAGAATCGCCCACAAATTCTCGATGGGATTGAGGTCCGGGCTTTGTGGAGGCCATTCCAGCGGTTTGATCCGACAAGACCGGAAGAAAGACTTGGTCTTCTTGGCAGTATGCTTCGGGTCGTTGTCTTGCTGGAATACGAACTTCTCTTCAAGGCCCGTCTGGATCAGCAAAACCTCCAGATTTTCTCGCAGGATGTTGATGTAAGAATCTGCCGTCATTATCCCGTCGATTTTCACAATGCTTCCCACTCCACGCCACGAAAAACACCTCCAGACCATCACATTTCCTCCTCCATGCTTCATCGTACCTTAGATGTGGCGCTCCTGAAGCTCCTCTCCCGATCTGCACCAAACACGAACCCGCCGCTTTCGGTTATACAGCTCGAATTTTGATTCGTCCGTCCAGAGAACCGTTTTCCAGAACTCTAGGGGCTTATCAGCATGCTCCTTAGCAAACTTAAGCCGTTTGGCTTTGTTTGCCTTGCTGATAAATGGGCGCTTCCGGGCAAGTTTGCTATTCAACCCCTGTGCTACGAGACGGCGACGAACAGTTCGACCGGAAACTGATAACTGAAGGGTTTCCTGGATCTCGCGGACAGTTACCTTCGGGTTCTTCTTCACTTCGCGCATGATCTTGGTGTCCGTTCTCGCATCCGTTTCCGCTTCCTGCCTCTGCCAGGGCGATCCAAACGTTTTAAGCTTCAGAAGAATTTTGCCAACCGCTGCCTTACTGATACTGTACTTCTATGAGACAGCCCGGTGCGATTCACCGTTTTGCACATCACGAACGACCAATTTTCGGATACACGAGGTAATTGCTTTCGAAAGCACTGCGTTCTCCATTTTTTTCAATTGAATCAAATGCGATCACGTATACAAATGCACCAGGTTGAGCCGTTTGCTTCAAAACATGGCAAAATATCAAAACATAAACAATCGAGGGGTCTTCCAATTGAAACTTATCGAAAACATATCGATTTTTGAAGTGGGCACTTTATTTTGTCACTGTTTTTTTTTCAACACAGATTTTTTTTTTCTTTAAGTAAAACTCCTTTTTTTAGTATTTCATGAGGGAAACTTAAAAAGAATATAAAAAATAAAATAAGAAAAAAAACTGCACTGTGTTTATTTTAATTTGAACCAAGTAAATGAGAGAAATTGAAAAAACGAAGAGGTGGGCACTTTATTTTGCCTATCAGTGTATGAAGCTGACCCCTCCAGCCTTTGCTAATTGGTGCATCGTTAACCGAATGGAAGTAAACCCAACAAATTGCTCAGTTAACTCCTTTTCTCGAAAAAAGAAACCGATCATCCTTAACTATTATCTTGCGGTCATGAGTACTTGATATAACCACCACTGTACCTATTTTCGAATACTCAAGAGATTTAAAATGACATATGATGGGTCTTGCTACAAACCGAAGCTGGCCACATCTGCTAGAATAAGTCCAGATGTAATCAATGTGGTCTTGGATGCTTGATTTTTTTTAACTTACTTGTTAATTTGTGAGGCTCAAGTGCCATAGGCATAACGGAGCCGAGTTCTTTTTCATTTTTAAAACGACAATAACTTACTAACTAGGTTAATTTTGGAAAGCCGATAAACTAGCGGCTTGGTCGAGGTTAGCGATTACTTTAGCTGTGTTGTTGTATTCACCAATTGCCTTTGGTGAGTGAATTTGATGAGTTGCGCTGTCAGTTTTTGTAGCGTACTGTTCAGCCGTGACATATGGTTCATGAGCGTGCAGCAAATTCTTGTCGCACATACTTTTGAATGTGTGCGTGCGTTGAGATAAATTATTATTTTGCAGCACACGCACACATGACAAAGGTGATTGAAAACAAAAACAAAAAATGTTTGATTTCATTTTTGTACACCATTTGAAATTTCCAAAATTTCAATTTTATATATATTGAAGCGATTGGCAAGGCTGGAATCGTGCGAGTAGCTGGAATGGTGTGAATTCTGTGGATTGATTTTTCTGTGTTCAGTGACTTGGCCAGGATTCGAAGACACATTGTGGAAATGGGCTATCTGCAGTTCAGTGCTACGAACTGAATGAGCATTGCTGTCTGGTTACAACTCTGCCGGATCTTTCGTTGGATTATAAACAAAATTTGGAATGCTGGTAAATGTTCAACCTGTTTGATTGGATGCAATCATTCCGATCGATTGTCAACGATGGCATTTAAGCGATCAAGAGTGGCAGGTGGATCCTAAAATACAGTAAGTAGTATTTATGAGTGAACTGAGAGTTCAGCTAAATATTTTTTTCTTCGTTGCAGATCATTGTAGAATTTTATAAAATGTTTTCTGCAATCTGTCCTGTGGTAGCTTCGCATTGCGTTCCTGATAAAGGAGTTTATCTTCTACGTGATGGATGCTTTACATCGTTCGTAGAAGTATTGGTCGACAGCGAAGCGTTAAGGTTTACAGGAAAAGGCCTATTGAAAGCTAAGAGGGGTCACTTAATAATGTGCGATATATTTTTTTTAAATTGAAGCTATTTTAAATAAATAAAACCAAAGATCTCAACTGTATATCTATGCTTTCTATTTCTCATTTAAACTATGCATTCATTATGCAGAATATATAAACTGCATTTTGCTCCCTCTAAGCGGACCCTCAGTGCCCTTTGCATTTGAAACCGCCAATCTGTTGAATGCAGCACTATTTTAGTGCTGCATTCAACAGATTGGCGGTTTCAAATATTCTATATATTTTACCACTGGAACTTATAAATGTATCAAGCAGGGCACACGTTCTGTTGAGAAATTTATTCTAAACCAAATAATACAATCTTCAGAATCATTTCGAGCCTTCCCAACAAACAATCACTCACAATTGAATGAACATCATTATGGCGATTTAATTCAGCAGCGTGTTGAATAATCTCTGAACTATTTTCAATCAATTACAGCTTTTGTTCAAAAATTATTCACACAAATTTGGAGAAGTTATTATGCTGTCGCCAAGTGCTTTTGGACACTGCCAATTGCATATGCTTAAGAAGCAAGTTTGCAGCAATGGAGTTCAGCTGATAATTGAATAACTGCTGTTTAAGTGCTGTACAGAACGTGAGAATAATTCCGAGAGTCGAAGTGACCTTTGTTGAGCTAAGCGAGTTTTTTTTAAGAATAATATATTCTCTTTTTGTTAATTAATAAACATGATGAAATTTTTCTTCAACATCATTAAGCATATTAATAAAAAAGCTGTGGTGGGTCTTTTATAGAACTTTTGTTCAACTTTTTTCAATTTTCATTAAACTTTCTTTGGTTTTTTGGATAATTTTCCATACGATACAGTCATTTTGTAATTGGATTACATATTGTGCTTATTTGATTTGATATTATTATACATGTACATTAACAGAAACATTATGTGACATTTATGTATTAGCATTTAATAGCGAGATTTGAACCATCAACCTTCCTTTCCTCAACTACGTGACTTACCAATTGCGGTATCCTAGAATTGATTGAAGCAAAAATAGCAGAAATGATGCTTCAATTGAGCTACATTGATATTCTATTTATAGCGTTGTCTGTAAATAAGCAACATCAGTGCTCAATTAAACCTTCTAAATGTTGTTATTAAACGTCAGTATTAGCAAGCTGTACACAAGCTTTGATATTGGATGTTCGGTTTTACTACGTGCATTTCTGACAAGGGCATGTTGAACAAGACGATTAAAAGATATGCCCGTGTTTTCTGATGTTGCTTGTTAACACTACGCTATTTTCTATTCTAATGAGCAATGTAAAGAGTAACCTGTGAGCTATTTGCTCCAAGCAGTTGACTATAATTTCAACTCTTGAAAACAGATCAATACTTTTTCATCAGCACCAAATATTAAACTCATAAACAAAAAAATAGGAATTAACTGAATTCAATGAATCATTTATCCAGCACGCATTGAAGTTGTTCAAGAAATATAGATCAACCGAAATTCCGAACAGTTCGGAGGCTTTTCTACGGTATTTAAACAACTTTTATTTTAATTGTAGTTTAATTTCCTGACTATTTGTTTAAACCACAGCTATTATTCAACTAAATATAAGGTTTAATCGGCAAAGCTAATTAAAAGGCGTTGCATTAGAGGCATAAACAGTTTTTTAACTCATTGTTTAGTGGTCGAATAAAAGTCCATTGAGATTGTATAAAGCTTTTGTATTATATTTCTTCATCTTATAATTGGATCAATTGAATAGTGATGTACATTACAGCTATTATTCAATTCAATATCAGGTTTTTTTAGATAGGCAATATAACCGATGTTTCAACGGATTTATAAACTGTTATTCAACTCTTTGTTGAATTGTGTAAATTAAGTTACATATAAATACTAAAATAGCTTTTAGCATGTTATTTTCATTTTCATTTTCATTTTGTGATGTACAAGGGGGTCGAGGGCCAAGTCACCGATGTGAAATTTCACATCGTCCATAATACATCAGGGCGGGGAAGGGGAGTGAGCATCACAGCATCTTTAACCCATGGGGGTCAATTAAGTTCTGCGTGGTTTGTGGTAAACCGGCTGCTCAGGGATTATGGGAAGGTAAAAGGTTTGGGCAGGTTTTTTTATGTAAAAAGTTGTATATCGTTGAACATTTGCCTAATTTGCTAGCCTCTCGTCATATGGGGTTTCGTTCGTCACATAGCTAGCGAAAAAGATTTCATTTTCATTTTCATTTCATTTTCAAGCACAGAAGGGGGTCATAGGGCCAGGTCTCCAGTGATGAAAATCACTGTCCATATGGTAGAAGTATAGATTTGGTATCACAGAATAATAACCACAGGGGTCAAGTGAATCCTGCTTAAGATACCGGATAGTAAGAGGCTGTTGAAAATAGGGGATAGTTAGAGTGAAGGAATATCAGGAGGCAGAAAGTGAAGCAAGAGAGAGAGAGGCGTTTGATTGCTGAAACGAGACCGGAATAATAGTTTGGTGATTAGTACATTTTAGCAATTGATAAGTTCAACTATGAATTAGTTCTCATCTGTTTCTTCTCCTATTGGTTGTTGTTGCACTGGTACCGCAAGTTACTGTCATCCAACTTGCTTTTCGATCTCATCTACTTACTGTTGATTACAATTTTGAAAGCATTTGCCACTTCTCACGTGTCTGCAGAGATAAATCCGATGATACAAATCTAGCTTTCCTGTTGACTCCAGTATACCAAAAAGAAACAGATATATAGTCATTAAAAAGTGATATTATCAAAACGAAATGGCTATTCAATATTGTTCAACGGATGTGAAATGAAGAAACATCGGAATTAAGCATGTTTGGAAGAAACAACGAGATGATAAGTTCAATTTCATATACATTTGTTAGCCTTGCGTTATTAAATTTTTCATTAAAGCATCTCAGTCAACTTATGAAACATCGACTCATGTTCTATGCTAATATTAAAAATGTTTCCTCATATTACATCTTCAAGTGGTCTGTGTAAGCCATTTATTTTGTTCAAGCCCTTTTGAACAAGATGAGGTGAAATAAGGAGCCCAGTATTTTAGAACTAGGATTCAAACAACAATGACATGATGAATGTCATCACTTACTCCTACTTGATTTCCGTCTCGACCAACCTAGCGAAACGTCACCCAATTCCTTACTGAAGCAGTTCAGACAATAATCATGCGTTATTGGCAACAAAAACAAGAGACAGAAGAGAATAAAAAGAAATTAGAAAAGAGACAATAACAAAGTAATTATTAATGTGAGTTGATGAAAAGAATTCTAAAAGACACTTTCGCCTACCACCAAGAGTAACAATAAAGCAGAAAAGAAAAGTTAGTAATAATACATAACTACAATATAACTAATCTACGTAGATGAACGTTGGTTTCGGGGTCTTGTTAGTGCTAGAGTTGTTAGTATAGACCCGTACTTAGCCCTGGCGGTCCCTCTAACAATAGTGATAGGCAGCTGTAGTTAAATCATGCGTAACTGTTTCTATAGCTATGTTAAAGGTATGATAAATCAAGTTTCGAAAAAATAAATAACTTAAATAATTGAAATATCTCAGCTATAATTACTAGTATTAAACAGAAGATTGATTATATCGACACTTGACGAATCATCGTCAAACCCTTCATCCTTGGCCAGGGGCTAAAATAGCTTTTAGCATGTTATTCAAACAAAATGAGACACTTGAATTAATAATAATGTTTCAATTGAGAACACGGTTATTCGGCTTATATTTAAGCCAGATTTTTTATTCAGCTACGAAAGTCTTAATTTAGTAGTAATAAAGCATATATGCTTATTTACTGCTTTCGTTTGTTTGTTGGGTTATGGTGACATAATTCAATGCAGATGTCTTGTTTCATTTGTATGTGAGCCCCCACCCCTCCCTTCCAGAAATGGGAGAGGTCTTTTTGTCCTCTTCTCGGGACATAAACTGTATCTTTTGTTTAGTGCATGTCGAGTTACTACTATAGTTTTAAGGACGACTACAGAACCTCCTTAGGGCTAACGTTAATACTATAGTACGGAGCATATATGAAGCCTGAGTTTTGTTTTGGTAGTCATAAAATAGTTTTATATTATACTTTAGAGCTTGATTTCATGACAATCACATGAAACTGTATCCAACCCACAAGCAGCAAATCATTCCGACAGCAATGGGCTCTCCTCGCTGTTAGACTTGATCAAGTATTGATAACCACTGATAATCCTAATCATGCCATTGTATAAAGGGCAAAGGAGGGGTTGGGTGGATCGATAGACAACATCACTTATACGTTTCCACAGGGATATAAAGAATCTCCTTCCAACAACAAGATTGAACAATTGGTCATAAGAGCGATCTATCTAACATGAGGATACCCCAATGGGCGGGGAGAAGAGCCCCCGCCAGAGTGCTTCAATCGAGTGCCCTGATGATCCCTCCTATTCCCAGAAATATTTGTAATATGTATATATATATATATATGTATGTATATATATATATATATATATATATATATGTATATATATATATATATATATATATATATATATGTATATATATATATATATATATATATATATATATATATATATATATATATGTATGTATATATATATATATATATGTATGTATATATATATATATATATATATATATATATATATATATATATATATATATATATATATATATATATATATATATATATATATATATATATATATATATATATATATATATATATATATATATATATATATATATATATATATATATATATATATATATATATATATATATATATATATATATATATATATATATATATATATATATATATATATTATATATATATATATATATATATATATGTATATGTATATATATGTATATATATATATATATATATATATATATATATATATATATATATATATATATATATATATAATAATAATAATAGTAGTATATATATATATATATATATATATATAATATATATATATATATATATATATATATATATATATATATATGTATATATATATATATATATATATATATATATATATACATAACAAATGTTGCACACCCAAGAATAACTCGAACGATCAGCAGAATTCCCTTAGCAACAACCACACCGACCCACATCAGGAATATGCACATCAGCACCTTGGCACCGGACATCAACCATCGTGCCATGCAGAGACCATTGGCCTCCAAATTGCAGTATCATCAAGTTTTAGCTATTAAGTAAGGCCCAATCAATCAAGTAGAGGCAGTTAGTGTTCAGTTCCCATTCTAGATAGTTAATCAGTGACTTTGTTCGTGAATTAATTGTATCTTACTTTAAGTAATGAGTGAATAAATTGTTTTTTTATTCACACCCGGTCCTCCGACTGTTTTTGGCGCAGCCGTACGGCGTTAAAGTAAAGTGAAGTTGTGATAACAGTGCTAGGCGGTTATACTAATAAATTCCCACCAAGTGTGACCCGGAGAAGCAGCCACTACAAGATAGAGCAGCCGCATCCATCTCTTTGTGATTGTCAAAGCGAAGACGACTCGAGGTTGCCGCCGCCAGCTTTACCAACACTTGACGACCGAACCATCCGGTAAGTGAATCTTTTTCCTTTTTAATAAAGTGTAAAAGTGATACTTCCATTCTGGAGAGACACTACAAGATAGACCTCCCAGACAGTGCTTTATTTGAATAGAGTCATACTACAAGATAGGTGTTTCTTGAAGAATTAGTGCTACATTTGAATAGTGCACACTACAAGATAGGTGTATATTCAACTTTTCGTGTGGAAAACTACAAGATAGAGCCCACGATCCCTATCGAATGCCTAAAGTTAATAAGAATAAGTCTGCCCTACACAAAGCTAGGCAACTTTTCATTCATTCTAATCCAACCGATTCGGAATCAGAGGATACCCAATCGGATCATTCAGAGGAATACTCACACGTACCCTTAAAAACCGATATTCCATTATTGAGCTCTTTGTCGATAGACGAATCTAATATGGAAAACTTAGTTAAAGATATCGCTACCGAGCTTAGCACCCTAACTCAAACACTACATACAATCCAACAAACACAAAACCAACAACAACATACCCTGAATGCGCTATCTCAGCGGAACGGTACTTCAGAAAACATCAGTCCGACGGAAAGCAGTGCATTGCAATCTGATCCCCGTCAAACGTTTAACGACCTATTTAGAATTCCTGATCCCATCAAGGCGATTCAGTCTTTCGATGGTAATAGGAAACAACTGTCCAATTGGATACAAACTACAGAAAAAACTCTAAACGCATTTAAACCGC